>JAVKPL010004252.1:0-21340 GCA_032173675.1 Gastrolobium villosum
GTCTTTAAACTACATAGTGTTTCTTGTAACAAGTGATATAACCTCTCAGCATAAACGGACTAAATTTTGACATGCAATATATATAGATTAATCTTGATTCCAGAGAAATTGCATTGCTCTTCAATTATTGTTAATATCTGGCAATAGTGATTTCATGAACTAATGAGTATACTGAGAGCATGGAACTTACGATCAGGTTAAAAAAAAAAAAATGTGACAATTCGGACTAGGCACAATTTCATAAAAATTATCTTTGCTTTGGTTCATAAAAGAGAGGTCATGTTGCTATAAAATTTCATTAATCAGTTGCAGCATATTATAGCTATATTGTAATGAAATGAAGTTAAGAATAAAACTTGGAATATTTTGGTTAAGTTGTATATCTAATTGGAGTTGTCCCAGTTTATTCATCTTGAACTACATTTGAACATGTATAATTCTCGTGAATTTCTGATATAAAACTAATTAATAAATGTCATGCAGTTGGTTGGGGATGCTTCCAGGAACATGGGCTTATGTTAGTGCTGGCGCTTTTGGAAGAGAAATAATTGTGAGTTTGTACTTGGTTTTCCCTCCGATGTTTTAGTATTCTTGGTATTTTAGCTATTCAATCATTATTAGAATTTTCTTGGCCGTCGGTTAGCTTCATGTTCTTGTTTTCTTCTTTTCATCACTTTCTGTGTGTGTTTCATGGGAGGAGTATGGGATGGTAATAAAGAAAGAAACGGTTGATGCTGAAAGGCATGTTGACATACTGTTAGGTATTGTTTCTTAACAAAAAATATTACTGCAGTTTTCTTAGAGTTTTCTGGCCTCTAGCATACAAAGAAAACATTGTTGTTGATTTTAGTGGTTGATAGGCTGCTTTAGGTTTCTCTTATATGATATAAAGTAGGTTCAGATGAGTTTATGGTTTCTCACCTGTTTCCTGATGATGCTGTTCTTTTCTGGAGGAGGATTGTGACATTTCTGCGAATGAACTGTGTAACATCTAGTTCTTTAAGGAATCTTTCACACTCTTGTTTGAAGATTAATTTGGCTACGAATTGTTTGGCTGGTTTGAATGTGGAAGGTCAGATGCTTTCTTCCTAAGCTTCTCTGGCTGGATTAGACCAGAGAATGACAGAGGCACAAGGGAATGGATTAGACCAGAAAAGGATGGTTGACCTATGTCTGTTGAAGTCACTGCTCAAAGAGGAGTTCCAGGTGCTCTCGCACACTGGATATGCAGACCTGGAGCATTTCTGATGATGGCTCCATTAAAACAGAGGCCGGAAAGATATTGGCGAGAATAAAAAGAAGAGGGGGGGGGGGGGGGGTTGAAAGTGCTACGGATCTAAGGCACAACATAGGAAGAAAAAGGATAATGAAGGGTTTTCAATACAACTTGACTGGTGGTTGGAAAAATGAATATAGCCACTGGAAATTAAAGGTGAACAAACAATTAAACAAAGGAGTTCCATCGGGGACCCGGAAGCGGAAACAGTGATTGTAGGGAAAAGATAGAAAAGAGAGAAGGGAGACTCTACAGTCGTTATTATTATGATATGATCTGGTATAGATGCAAACCACTAATAACTATTCATAATAATAATCTAAGTCAATTACTAGTGTAGTTCAACTAGTATAAGCCCAGCCCAATAAGACTCCTAGCATCATAAGACTCCTAAAACAATCAGAATCCTAATATTCTAACAGGATGGTTAACATTATGTTGTTGTTGAAATTATCTGCTTTGCTTACATTGCTTACGATTTTAATGCAATAGTATTATTTGCCATGGTTTTTTGCCTGGAGGATATGTACTACAACTCTTGTGTGTTAAGCAGTATTGAAGTGATTTCTTTGCCCTTCTCTTTTGCAATTCATCAAATTAATGATTTTGTTTTTACTTTTAATTATGTATAGGGAGAAATTTCATTGATCGCCTCTTTAATGTAACTACTGCTTCTGCATTTCAGAAAGAAGAATCTGAACTTAATGCATTAGGAGGAAACAGTCAGCTGCTGACGCTTGGGCTGGGACTGTTGGTCACTGCATTTGCTGCTGTATATGTCACCCGACTTGCAAAGGTATTATCCCTCATCTACATCAGAATTAAAGAACATATATATATATATATATATATATATATATCATGATTACCCTCTTAGGGTGTCTACAATTGGGAGCATGTAGTTGTTTAGATTTTGTTTCTTTATCTTGGGGGAAAACATGCATACTGTGTTGAATATTGATGCATAGACTTGGATAGTATTCTATATCTGATTGGTCATATATGTTGTAAATGATAGTTTAGAATAGTAGTATAGAAGTCCCACATCGTGTATATCTGTTTGTATTTTCTTTCTTTTTAGTTATATAATAGACTCCGCTGTGTAGTTGATACACATAGTATTATTTTCAAATGTTCCTCTCTTCTCTTTCGATATTCAACATGGTATCAAGAGCCTAAGGAACGTTTGAATTTTTTTTTTCGTTGAACCCATTGTTCATCGTAGTTTACAATTTTTTTTTTCCCGGAACTGTCTCGTTGTCAGTTTCCGGGCGATTGTGGAGGCGCGTGCAGACTCCGTTCCGGCCACGGCTGGTTGCGATTTTTTCGTCTTACTGAGACGATTCTGGATCCGGTCTTATTTTTCTGGTTCGACATCTTTTTGTGTTGACGCCCAGATTCCTCTTCTACTGGTTAGTTCTGTGATCTGTTCTTTCTGATTTTTTTTTTAATTATGGACACTCCTCCTGTCTCCCATGTTTCTGTTTCTGGGACTCCGGCTGGACAAAAGTCAGAGTCTACTATTTTTTCCAATTATATCCTTGCTCCGTTGAGTGTGGGTAAATTGGATGGGTCCAACTATGACACTTGGTCTTCCGATCTGCGACTTTGGTTGGATGGGCTGAATTATACATCCCATCTCACCACTAAGGCTGTATCTGTGGCGGAAACGGAGCGCACTCGGTGGAAAATGATTGATGCTCAGTTGTGTAGTCTCATTAAAGCTACTCTTCATCCGTCTATCACGCAGATTTTTCGACCTGCTGTTACTTGTGAAGCTATTTGGAGTCAGGCAAAAGCACTGTACACCAATGATACCCAAAGACTCTATGGTGTGTGTCAGAAATTGATGACTACCTTTGCTACTCGGGACTTCAATTGTCCTATGACTGAATATTTGGGAAAAGCTCAGAGTCTACTTCATGATCTTAATGAACTTCTGCCTCTCACTGGTGATGTTACTAAAGAACAGGAACAACGTAATACACTGTTTATGCTGTTCATTTTATATGGTTTGCCTGACCATTTGTCTGCCAATCGGGATCAAATTCTAGGATCTGCTACAATGCCTACACTGGATTCCGTGATGTCTACCTTGCTTAGAATTCCCTCTAAGCCCTCTACGTCATCAACACCTCCTATGATGCCTACAACCCCAGTGGATTTTGTTGACTCTTCCGCTCTTGCTGCTCATGGGTATGGTCGTGGATGTCGAGACGATTTTGTTGACTCTTCCGCTCTTGCTACTCAAGGGTATGGCCGTGGACGTCGATCCTCTAAAGGAAAGCTGTTATGCACTCATTGTCATCAGACCAATCATACTGTTGACCGCTGTTGGAAGCTTCATGGAAGGCCACCTCCACCTTCTCGAAATGCTCATGTTGCTCAGGCTATCTCTAGTACCTCTGCTCCAGAGCAACCTTACAGTACACCACCTTCAGCTGCTCTTATGAACGAATTTATGACTTGGTGGTCTAAGAAACAGACATCAGGTCCTACTGCATCCATTGCTCCCACTGGTAATTCTTTTGCTGGCATCTCTCAGTTGCACTCTATTGGTCCTTGGACTCTAGATTCTGGGGCTTCTGATCACATTTCTGGTAATAAGTCCTTATTCACTTCCCTTTAAACTACTGGTTCTTTTCCCACTATTACTATGGCCAATGGGTCTCTGATCCAATCACGGGGGATTGGCACGGTTCTTCTTTTACCTAATTTATCTCTGGAACATGTTCTATATGTTCCCGATTCTCCTTTTAACTTACTTTCTATTAGTCGTTTGACAAAATCCATTGATTGTGTTGTTTCTTTTACTAAAACCTCTGTCATCTTTCAGGATCGGAGTTCGGGGAAGGAGATTACCAAAGGATGTGAGTCTCAGGGCCTCTATCAACTAGTTCCTTCTTCTTCAGCCTGCTCAACTGTGGATTCTCCTCTTACTATCCATGCTCGTCTGGGCCATCCTAGTCTTGCAAAGCTTCAGAAGATGGTTCCCCATTTATCGTCTCTTTCTACTTTAAATTGTGAGTCTTGTCAGTTTGGGAAACATACTCGTAGTACGTTTCCGAGTCGTCTTAGTCGTCACGCTGTTTCTCCTTTTTCTGTGGTCCACTTTGATGTTTGGGGACCGAGTCGTCATTCTTCTTCTTTGGGTTTTAAGTACTTTGTTACTTTTATTGATGATTATTCCCGATGTACTTGGTTATTTTTAATGAAAAAGCGGTCTGAGTTGTTTTCTATTTTTCAGTTATTTTATAACGAAATAAAAACTCAATTTGGTATTCCTATTCGTACTTTTCGTAGTGATAATGCATGTGAGTACTTATCTCATCAATTTCAACAATTCTTTTCATCTCATGGCATTCTCCATCAAACATCTTGCCCTCATACACCTCAACAAAATGGTGTAGCCGAGCGCAAGAATCGCCATCTGGTTGAAACCACTCGTGCCTTGTTAATTGATGTAATGTTCCATACACATTCTGGGGTGATGCTATACTTACTGCATGCTATCTCATTAATCGTATGCCATCATCTTTTCTCAATCATAAGGTACCTCACTCTATTTTATTTCCCCATCAAGCTTTATATCCTTTAACTCCACATGTGTTTGGTTCTACGTGTTTTGTTCATCATCTTGGTCCAGGTTTGGATAAATTAGCTCCCAAGTCTCATAAATGTGTTTTTCTGGGTTATCCTCGGTCTCAGAAGGGTTACCGTTGCTATTCTCCCACTTTACGTCGATACTTTATCTCGGCGGATGTCTCCTTTTTTGAATCAGTTCCCTTTTTTGGATCCTCTACTACTCCTGTGGATACTGATTCTGTACAGCCGTCCTTCTCAGGTGACCTTTACCTTCCGTCTTTACCCGTCATTGTTTCTGACTCTCCTTCTACCACCTCTTCTGCTGATGAGATCGAGCCTAGTTCGTCAGATGTATCTGTGGACTCACATTCAACTGCATCTCCTCCCACGGCTTCGGTCCCACCTTCGGATAGTGACATTCCCATTGCTCTTCGTAAGGGTACTCGTGATACTCGTCCTCCGGCCAGGTATACAGTCAATCTCAGTTATCATCGTCTTTCTCCATCATATTTTGCTTGCCTTTCCTCTTTGTCCTCTGTATCTGTCCCTAAGACTACAGGTGATGCACTTTCACATTTGGGATGGAGACAAACTATGATTGATGAAATGAGTGCTCTTCATCATAATGGCACATGGGATCTTGTACCTCTTCCTTCTGGAAAATCTGTGGTTGGTTGCCGATAGATTTATGCTGTTAAGGTTGGACCTGATGGTCAAGTGGATCGTCTTAAAGCTCGCTTGGTGGCGAAGGGTTTCACTCAGGTCTTTGGCTTGGATTTTATTGATACTTTTTCTCCTGCGGCGAAAATGTCTACTGTTCGCCTTTTTATTGCCATGGCTGCTATTCGCCATTGGCCTCTCTACCAACTGGATATCAAGAATGTTTTTCTTCATGGTGATCTTGAGGAAGAAATTTATATGGAGCAACCTCCTGGATTTGTTGCTCAGGGGGAGTCAGGACTTGTTTGTCTTCTTCGTAAGTCTCTCTGTGGCCTCAAACAATCTCCAAGAGCTTGGTTTGGTAAATTTAGTAGTGTTGTTCAACAATTTGGCATGACTCGGAGTGCAGCTGATCATTCTCTCTTTTATCGTCATTCTGCTTCTGGTTCTGTTTATCTGGTGGTATATGTGGATGATATTGTCATCACAGGCAGTGATCGGCATGAGATCACTCGATTGAAACAACACTTATGTCATCATTTTCAGACTAAGGATCTTGGGAAACTTCGATACTTCTTAGGAATTGAGGTGGCCCAATCTAAAGCTGGTGTTGTGATATCTCAGAGGAAATATGCTCTGAATATTCTTGAAGAAACTGCTCTGTTAAATTCAAAGTCTGTTGATACTCCTATGGATCTAAGTATCAAGCTTCTACCAAATCAGGGGGAGCCCTTTTCAGATCCTGAGCAGTATAGAAGATTGGTTGGAAAATTGAACTACCTCACAGTCACTCGGCCTGATATTTCCTTTGCAGTTAGTGTTGTCAGTCAATTTCTCAATTCTCCATGTCAAGAACATTGGAATGCAGTCATTCGTATTCTTAAGTATATCAAGGCATCTCCAGGGAAAGGCCTTGAATATGAAGATAAAGGTCATGATCAAGTGGTTGGGTACTGCGATGCTGATTGGGCTGGTTGTCCAGCTGATTGGGCTGGTTGTCCAGCTGATAGGAGATCTACTTCTGGGTATTGTGTCTTTGTTGGAGGCAACTTGATTTCCTGGAAAAGTAAGAAACAAAGCGTAGTTGCCAGATCAAGTGCTGAAGCAGAATACCGCTCCATGGCGACTACTACTTGCGAGCTTATCTGGCTTAAACAACTTCTCAGAGAGCTTAAGTTTGGAGACACTGGACAGGCAACTCTCATTCGTGATAATCAAGCAGCTCTACACATTTCATCAAATCCAGTGTTTTATGAAAGAACCAAACATATAGAAATAGATTGTCACTTTGTTCGAGAAAAGATTCTTACTGGTGAGATTAAAACTAGCTTTGTACCCTCTAATGAGCAATTAGCAGATGTGTTTACAAAATCTTTAAGGGGCCCTCGAATAGAGTTTATTTGTAACAAGCTTGGTGTATATAACCTATACGCTCCAGCTTGGGGGGGAGTGTTGTAAATGATACTGTAGAATAGTAGTATAGAAGTCCCACATCGTGTATATCTGTTTGTATTTTCTTTCTTTTTAGTTATATAATAGATTCCGCTGTGTAGTTGATACACACAATATTATTTTCAAATGTTCCTCTCTTCTCTTTCGATATTCAACAATATACAATCGACCCTTGCTTTTCTTTGCTACCATGATGATTAATAATCGATAGTTCAGGATGTCCTGAGGTTGGGTGAATATTGAACAATCTGCTGATGACGTGATATGATTTGAGGCTGGGCTTGGCTAGTATAAGCTTCATTTGGATCTAGAAGATGAATATAAATTCTACATGATTAAATTCCGTTGTTTCTTGTTTTAACTTTTAACCATCATTTTCTCTTTTCACTGTTATCTTTTCTTTATTTCTTCAAGATGTCTGCATGTTTTTATATTTAACATTTCGCAAGGTGCTGATTACAATGGAATGTTTATAGTCCTGACGTAGATTCAAACCTGGGCGAGGCCAACTTGCCTTTGCAGCCAATCTTCCCCTTCTCTCAATCCCTCCTCTCCTGGAGTTTGTATTAATTATAGATATGGACACACCCACCATTCTTTTCTAGAAGTCACTGTCTTCGGATTAGTGATGATAAAGTAAATAATAATATTGTTGTAATTTTCTTGTTTCTACTTTATAAAGATAGGTAAGCTGTTGCATTAATGAGTCTATCATCATTAGTTAATGCCTGATCTGAGTCGCTAGTAACCCAACGTTTTTTAACGTTATAATGCAGGATGCTATAAAGGACATCGAATAGATTCACTAGACAGTTGACACGACCCAGCATTTGCGAATGAAGACAAGTCCATACCACTGGATTGGAAACTGGATATCTCAGTAAATAAATAGCAATAGTGAAAAATGAAAGAGAACTAAGGAAAATGATAGACCTAGCATGTTCCTTGTAAATTACAATATTCTTATTGATGAACTGTGGTAGGATCATTTTGTTACTTTTGTATTGCCCCCTCACATTGTACGAAAAAATTGCCTGCGTCATTTGTAAAGTTATGGCGCACTAGTTGCTAAACAGGCAGTGAAGGACAATTCACATTTTTATTTAACTTTACCTGAAATGTTTATTTTGTACTTTACTCATCCATGACAAAGGGTATACGCCAAATCAGAGTGCACAGAAATGGGTAGGCAAAGTAGATGAAGGAAACCCGAAAAACTCACTCATGATAAAGGTTGGTCCAACGAGTCGGTAACTAAGGTGTGCATTTATGTACCCAAAAAAAAAAAGGAGTGCATTTAATGTGTCCCGCTATAATTTCTAAGTTTTTTTATGTTGAATTATTTCAGGTTTGAACTTTGAAGTTTCATCTTATCGTAGTATCCATGCTTCATGGACCGGATGCACTTGAGAATTGTATTATTATTATTTGGAAAAGAAAATTGAATTATTTGAAATTCGTAATGTTCATTTTATTTAGCGTTTGTAAAATCCTGAACTATGCTCATTGCTCACGTCTAGCTTGGAAACAAACAGTAAAATATGCATATTTACAATCTTATGTATGTACAAGTTGACTATAATTCCTCCCGTTAGTAAAAGTAAATGAGAGTTCAATCTTTATTTTATTTGTTGAATGAAATCCAAGTCCACGAATTCTGATATTTGAAATGACACGAAAGATGAAGTACTTGAATCTTCTTGTATGTATTTTTCTGTATATGCCTATGTATGACAGGAGTTCGATCACATACAAATTTCTGAAATAAAAGAATAAGCTTTCACAGTATTATTTTGATTGAGTAATTATTCCATAGTTATGTAAATACAACTCAAACTCTCAAACTAGCGGCTTCACAACATTGTTTAAAACGCTAATTAGACTGTCCGTTCGACGTTTGTGAAGGTGAACAAAACAAATTATTCGACTGCATTTAGGGCCGTTGAGGGGAAATTTACATTGGCAATCTTAGTTAGCCCACGTAATGATTCTTAAAATTTTTCTAGAAAAATAAGATTTCTTGAAATTAAAATTGTAAATAAAAATCCCATGAAATAATATTGTGGGTGGTATTTTTGGATTCATGAGAATTTTTTACATAATTTATAAGGATTCGTTTTTTCTACGGTCAATTTAGATAAGTTATCAAAATTGAACTCAAAACGACGTTATTTTAGGGCGAAAATCGAGGTATTATTGACAATCAATACACTTTCCTAAGAATCATCGACAATCAACCAAACATAGAATCAAGAAACTTGACCCAATATCCCGGAAAATATTTTGGCATACCAAATAACTTTTTATTTTATTTGGTAATATTCATTAGAAATTCATTTTCCTAACTTATTCCTCAGAATCATAATTCGAAACAAAATTTTTTATCATCTATCAAACGGCATTATGGTTTTAACATAAATTCCTAGGAACTTAAAACAATAATGCTGTTATTCTGCTGCTCAAATCCTCCATTCTCTATTACGTTAAACATGTCTCTATCTCTCTATCTTTCCCTGCTGTAATGTGTAAACAATAGATTAACAAGTAAACATGCTACACACCGCTGCCAAAATAAATCAAAATAAAACCACAATATTCTAATTCATCAAGTAGCAAAGTAACGCACAAAAAAAAAATCCATACTCAGATAGAATTTGTAACAAGCAATAGAAGGAGGCTGATGGGCTCAAACGAGAATAATTCCGTTTTCTTTAATGGTATCAAGAACGATCCCAAGTTTACCTTCAATTCTTTCATCCTTTCTGGGTTCATATGCGATTGCATATACATCAGCTTCCTTTGATCGCTCAGCAATAAGCCTTCCAATTACTCTACAAGCACTATGATCAATCAAGGATGGAAGAGAGTTTCGAAGATCCTTGGCATTTGTGGTAGCAACAGATATGACTTTGCTTGTTCCTCGGTGCATCACTTTTGCATGAATAAATCTTTTTGAAAAGAAAACATTTAATAAGAATGGTCTCATGTACATATCTGTCCTCTGCTTCCATGATTTCCTGTTAGGTTTCTTTGCCGCTTCACCTCGAGACCTTCGGGTCCACGCAGCTCGAATGATGGAACCCTACACATGATGTTATAATGACTTACTTTTCTTCATTCATGTCAAGTCAACACGACACAACACAACACAAAGCATGAGAATAGTTATAAACTGCAACTGTTTTCTATGTAATCTTCATGTCCAAATTGTTCAAATTTCACAATTCAGAAATTCAGAACGTCACAGAAAAACAAGCCCCGGAGAGCATGTGACGTGATTACAGTCACGACATAGCACACATAAACTCGTTTTTCTGAGACTGAGAATTATGTGATTATGCATTTAGCAATTAAATTTGTTTTGTTAGCCCAAGAGAGCAGCATGATAAAATGGAAAAGCCCCTTTGCCTTGCTTTTGGGAATAAAAAGGTAAAAAGGTGCATTTAGGAATTTGTAACAGATATGCAAAAGAAAACCTTAAAATGTGAGCAGTGGAAATCAAACTAATATAAAACAGAGAAATAATAAAAAATTCTGATGCTTCATGCTCTTATAATTCTTGAAGAGCAACAATTCCATCATTAAACTGAATTAGAGAATCAGAAGCAGAAAATTGGAAATTGAAGAGAAAGGGAAGGGAAGTAGTTACTTTGGAGAGGGAAGGATTGGGATTGATAGGGTTTGTGCGAATGTTTAAAGTAGGAAATGAAGAAAGCCACGAAAATGAAAGGGAACTATGACTAGGGTTGAGGTCGGTCTTGGGCTTGGATGTGCGAGATGGTGGTAGCTGGGGCAGCTTGAAAGAGACCGATACAGTTGGGGAAGCAGCACAACCCATCATCTTCTTCTTCTTCTCCTCACCTCACTGATTAGCCGCTTCTTCTTCTTCTTCTACCAAATTACCCCCTTTTCTTATTGCTCACTCACAACACCTTTTTTATTTGGTGTTTATTTTTTCATTTCTACAAAGTGAACCTCAACGTAAACATCACCTTCCTATTAAATTAGATGAACCCACATGAAATATATAATATAGGTGAATATATATATATATATATATATATATATGTATATATGGATTTTATAATTCTCATTTAACAAGAGAATTGCAATTTTTCTACACTCCCTTCGATTTCCATGCTGACATGGGTCTTACATCTAATTTTTTTTAACACATGGGTCCCACATGCTTTTTATCTCTATAACATGAGATTTCAATTCTCAAAATTATAAAACCCTATATATATAAATAAAGGGGTTTGTTTTTCTCATGTTGCATAAGAAAACAAATCATTCCTACACACACCATAAAAAGGTATGCCACTCATTTTTTTGTTTTTTATTTTTTTTTAAATAGGTGGGACCCACACTTAATGTATTTATGACATGAGGTTAGAATTCTCCTACGACATAAGATTTATTTTTCCCATAAATAAATAAAAGAAAAAAAGAAAGGGGCAAGAAGAAGTGGGGGAAATGAAGGGGAAAAGGACTAAAAAGAAACTATATGGAACATAAGAATAACAACGGGTCTAACCCTCCACCATACTTATAGCTTTTATCCATTCCGTTCTAAGACATACCGTCCGCCAATCTATATCACACTCCATTAAATCTTGTTTTACTACCTTCCCCAAGTAAGTTTCGGCTGACCTCTGTCTCTTTTTGTGTTGAGCTCTTGGTAACAAACTTCTGTTCTTACAGGAGCATCCAGAGGTCTTCTCATCACGTGCCCAAACCACCTCAATCTATGTTCTCTCATCTTCTCGGCTACTGGTACTACTCCTATTCTGCAACCTAACGGATAAAAATAGTAATAATAAAAAAAGGGAAAAGTGTTTATCCTTTTAGATGACACAACTTATATCCTTTCACTTTCACAAAGAGGTGAGACCCACATCAATATTTTTTTTGTCAGCTCTCTCTCTTTATCTATCTCTTTCTCTCTCTTAAAATGACACAACCTTACATCCTTTAAAATGACACACACTTTACCCATAAAAAAGGCAGCACATACTTACCAATACCATAAAAAAAAATTACTACATTTACAACCAACTTAATAGTTGATTTTCGTCAATTTAACGGTTATAATTTTTTGAATTTATTGAGAATTAATAATTAATTAATAAATATGACACAATAATTTTCAGTTAAATAATTTATTAGAGATTATTGTTTATAAGGTTAAATAATTATAACTCCTACACATATGTAAAAGTATGTATTACTTATAAAAAAATTTCTCTTCTCTTTATATGGCCTCACACACTTTCATGTATTGTATAAGAGATAATTTTATCTCATTCGACATTAGAAACATTAATTCCATTATATTATAGGGTTTTATAATTCTTATGTTAAATGAAAGTTAAAATCTTATGTTGTAGAGATAAAAAGCATGTGGGACCCATGTGTTAGAAAAAATTATATGTAGGACCCATGTCAGCACGGAAATCGAAGGGTGTGTAGGAAAATTTGAATTTTCATGTTGAATAAAACCCTATATTATACTATTAATCGGTGAAGTAAACGAAACAAGGAAAGAGAAGGGGAAATATATTTTATGTAGTTTATTCTGCATTTCAAGTTCAATCGGATGGGTGTGAACTACCATTTCTTTAGTCCAGATCCATGGAATATATGAACTTGAACAAAATTCACTTAGGGGCATTTGGTAGAGGAGAAATTTTTTTTTTATCCAGGCATCATGATTCCCCGAAATATGATAGAAAAGTGAGTTTTTCGGGAATATTATCAAAAAGCTGTTTGGTCGGTCAAAATATTACTGGAAATATTAGATAAAGATTACTGATCACATATTTGGTTAATTATGCAATATTAATGGGAAAATGAGATTATTTTACAAAAATAACCCCTTTGCATTTTCACTTTTGCACGATTTACAATTTCTGGGGTTTTGGTAGATCCACCTTCGTTGAAAAGATGATTTTTTTTCCGCCTTCGAAGACTTCATACGCTGTCTCTGGTTCAAGTCTCACAGCAATAACACATGTTAATCCATCGTGAAATCCTATTTATAAGATACAACAACACATGTTAGTAATGAATCCCTTCATAATTTGATAGCCTCAAGCTATATTATCAACACACAAACAAGAAATTGAAGAACAAAGTATATTATATTTCAGCAATTCGAGTTTGCTGATTACTCCAAAAGAAGAGAGGAAGAAGCAAGCAAGTTTGTTACAAGATATGAGCTACCTTCTCACGCTTTCTTACTATCTAATATACTGCAATGAAAAACATGGGGAATGGGCTATAACACAGTGGCCCAATACACCTTATTCCTACTAACTATGTGGCCCAATGATACCAGCCCATTTATTAGAATCAGCCCAACCACGCTTGGGACGGTCGGCCCATTCCTTGCCACCTCCTAGCCACGTGTATGAAGCACATAATCCTGGGTCCACTTAGCTGGAAGCTTCACGCGTTTTCCTCTCCTCAGTTGCGTGTTCCGTTTCTCCTCGATCCCATTTTCTATGGTTTCTTCTTCCTCAGCTTCATGTGTGCCCATCACTTCGCTTTCTGGAATGGGGTCCTTATCAAATCCCTCGTCTCTCAAAGACTCAATCTTGTCCTCAAGATTGAAGTGGGGAAACGCCTGACAGAACTCAGATGCGGTCATCCACGACGCGTCTTCAAGAGGAAGGTCGCGCCACTGTACAAGAACCTGCAAGTCCGAACCTTTAGCACCTGAAATGGTCCGGGAACGCACGATGGCCAGCGGATCGGTAACTGGATGATTCTCCCAGGTCACTGTTGGTAGCGGTTAGGGGTGAAAGGACAAATTTTGTCGGAAGGCCTTGAGTAAGGAAACGTGGAACACAGGGTGTATCTTCGACCCTTCAGGAAGTGCTAAGCGGTAAGCAACGGCTCCAACACGTTTTGTGATGGGAAAAGGGCCATAATACCTTCGACGGAGCTTCGAATATGTCTGATTCTTGACTGACTGTTGTCGATAAGGCTGCAGCTTGACTAAAACTTGGTCTCCCACCGCGTATTGGATGTCGCGGCGGTGCTTGTCCGCCTGATTCTTCATACGCTGGCGAGTTCTGTGCAAATTCTCCCTGATTTGGCGGATTATAGCATCTCTCCGTGTTAACAGGGTCTCCACTGCTTCGATTTGAGAAGACTTTCCATCATACGGCTGCAGAGCCGGTGGTAAATGGCCATAGAGGACCTGGAAGGGGGAGGAGCCAATGGACGAATGATAGGAAGAGTTATATGAAAACTCTGCCCATGATAAGTACTGAACCCAACTCTGAGGATTTTTCATTGTATAGCAACGTAAATATTGCTCTAAACCTCGATTGGTAACCTCTGTCTGCCCATCACTTTCAGGGTGATTTGCGGTGCTGAAATGAAGGCGAGTGCCACTCAATCGGAATAACTCTTGTCAGAACTTGCTAATAAAGATTCGGTCCCTATCTGAGACTATTGATCGAGGTATGCCATGATGTTTACAAATATCAGCAACGAATATAGAGGCCACCTTGGAAGCGGTAAAGTTGCTGGTCAAAGCTGAAAAATGGGCGTACTTGGATAGTCTATCCACTACCACCATGATGGCCGTTTTGCCTTCAGATTGGGGAAGCCCAACTATGAAGTCCATTGATAAATCGTCCCATACCGCGTGTGGAATAGCTAGCGGTTGTAGAAGACCAGCAGGAGACAAGGGTTGATACTTAGTGACTTGACACACCAGACAGGTACGTACGAACTCCTGAACATCCAACTTCATATTACTCCAGAAATAATGCGTGGAAATGCGGTGTAGTGTTTTCTTAACTCCCCCATGACCACCAATAACCGTGGAGTGGAATTCATGCAACAAGGCTGTCTTAAGATCAGAGGTGCTAGCTAAAACAATTCTCCCCTTGTAGAAAATCAGTCCTTCTCTGAATGTGTACTGCTCAAATTCTTCTTTCTGCTCTTGTATTGCTTGAACCAATCGAATTAATTCGGATTTTTTTGTAACTTCAGCCTTGATAGAGTCCAACATAGGATTGACTACTGTGGTCAACGTGAGCAAGGAGTGCTGCTCATTTTCCTCACATTGTGCTCCTTCATGAACTCTGGACAACGCATCCGCCACCTTGTTAACAGCTCCTGGATAATACTCAATGGTGTAATCAAACCCCAAGAGCTTCACCAAAAAGTGTTGCTGCTCTGGTGTTTGAATAACCTGAGCCATTAACTCCTTAATGTTGTGTTGATCAGTCCTGATGGTAAACTGACTTCCTAACAAGTATTGACGAAATTTTGCAACACCTTTTGTTATGGAAAATAATTCTCTAACATAAGTTGATGACTGTTGCATTTTCTTTGACAGCTTGCGACTAAAATAGGCTATGGGTTGACCGTCCTGGCTGAGAACCGCACCTATTCCCACCCCTGAAGCATCTGCGGTAAGCACGAAAGGTTTGCTAAAATCCGGTAGTGCTAAGACCGGTGGATTAGAGAGGACCATCTTCAATTGCTGCATAGCTTGGGTTGCACCATCATTCCACTGAAAACCATCTTTTTGGAGTAGCATGGTTAAGGGTGCTGCCAATTGGGAAAATCCCTTCACGAACTTCCTATAGTACCCAGCTAATCCTAGGAAGCCCCTTAGTTGTTTCACCGTAGTGGGTGTTTTCCATTCAGTAATAGCTTTTATCTTATTGGCATCTGGTCATACTCCTGAGGCTCCAACAACATGTCCTAGGTACTCCACCTCATATTGGCCAAATGAACATTTCTCCCTTTTAGCATAGAGTTAGTTCTCGTGTAAACAACTAAGCACAAGCCTTAGGTGTTCCAGATGATCTTCTATGGTCCTGCCATACACCAAAATGTCGTAAAAAAAAACAATCACAAATTTTCTCAGAAAGGGTTTAAGTACCGAATTCATGATTCCCTGAAAGGTAGCTGGTGCGTTGGTTAGGCCAAAAGGCATGACTACGAATTCGTAATGGCCTTCATGGGTGCGAAAGGCAGTCTTATAGATGTCTTGTTCAACCATCCGAATTTGGTGGTAACCGGATCTCAAATCCAGTTTTGAAAACACGGTGGCCCCAGAGAGTTCATCCAGCATTTCATCTACGGTGGGAATGTTAGCATATGGGTGTCCTAGAGACAATCTTTTGATTAAATAAAGGACACTAGATGTAGAACTTTATTTGTCGCAAATAAATGTAAGCACTATTTATTCAGTTTCATATTGTGTCTCGATATTACTGTTAATATTATATGAATGAACTGGATAAACCCCTTGGAATAGAACAGGTATCTCTTGAGTATCTGTGATGAGATCACGATCATGAGGATTCAAGGATATTGCATGTCTATTCCTAATTATATGTTCCTAGTCTAGAGACACTGAGTTTGGGGATCAGTGATCTCGAGTAAAGACTAGTACGACTTATCTACTTGTATATGGATACAAGGTAAAGACCTCATGAGCTGCAGATATGGAGATATCTTAGCTAAAGTCGTGGGTGGACCTATAAGAGTATAGCTCGCACTGAACAGACCCAAAAAGAGACTCTATGAGGAAATCTCACAGATAGTGTCATTAGAGTAATCTCTTTATGTTTGGGTGTGTCTTTCCTTAGACCAAAAGTTATTACCTAGACTGTGTTCTTGAAGGCATGTTTTGATTGTATACCTCGTCTGCCTGAAACATGGAGACTCATAGGTATACTGTTGGGCGTGTCCTTAAAGGGCACAGGGCTAGGGTAATAAGCTGAAGGAATTCGTCAAATCTCTGTGAGAGATTAGGTTATCTGTAAACCGGAGAAATCGGGATGACATTTACAGGGACTCGGGAATCTATGCATAGTAAAAGAGATCATGAGATGATCTGCCTTTAGAGTCAGTAAATTGAAGATTCCCTATTTCGAATAAAGCTTACCCAAAACCGCAGGGGTTGATACATTTCCTTACCCTAGGTTAATGGGAAGATAACCGAGACGAAGGGAAATACATACGGTAACCAAATATGTGCAATAGGATGATCAAGTCATTAATCTGACTAGTTCTGGGGCAACAAAGCATTGCTAGTGCTCTGTGTTGTCATTAATTGGGTTGTGGGCTTGTTGGGCCCAAGCCCAGTTATGTCAGTAGCTAAGTTGGACCTAATGGGTCACACACTAACACCTTGTAGTTATGATGGACTAGCTTTAAAGGTATTGGGCCTAATAATGTTATTAGCCCAAGAAGTTGTTTGGAAGCCCACCTAAATGGGTGGGTGGTGCATGGAGTTTAGTAATGGGCTTGGATAGTCCAAGCCATTACTAATTAATTTAATTAGTTAAATTAATAATCAAATATTTGAATTTCGAATTTTTAATTTGAAATTTGAATTTAGAATTTGAATTTCGAAATTCGAATTTTGAATTTGAAATTTGAAATTTGAAATTTGAATTTTAAAATTTGAATTTGAATTTGAATTTTGAAATTCGAATTTTGAATTTGAAATTTGAAATTTTGAATTTTGAATTTTGAATTTGAATGTATGAACGTTTGAATTCAAGTGTTTGAATTCGAATTTGAATTGGTTTTGAAAAGTTGTTTCAAAACAAAAGGATAAGACAAGATCTTATTGGAGCATATTCCTTGGATGAAGAAGCATCTTTGGAGGCTCTCCCTAGGCTGTTTGGTGCATCACTTTTAAGTGATAAGAGTGTTATCTTATCACTTAAAACAAACCTCCATTCAGATTTGGTGGTTGAGGGAATCAGTGGGTAAGTTGATTCAAATTTTGAATGCAACTGCTCAATGTATTTGGACCCTTTATAGGGCTGAATTATGCGCATGAAAACTATATACTATATGATAGTTTATGAATTTAAGTTTAAATTAATTTGAATTTAAATTCATGTGGATAAGATTGGAGGTTGTTGGCAAAGTTTGTTTTGCAACAGCTCCACCTTATCACACTGTTTCATGCATAACTTTCAAAGAAATTTGAAAGTTTGTTTTTCATTTTGAATGAATGAATTCCCTCCTCCTCTCCAAAGGGTGCGCATAAACAGACATGTTCCTCACCTTAGGTTTCATTGGAAAACCAAGCCAACTCTCCTCCTCTATGCACCATTCTGTAGGGTAGCTCAGTACACCTTTCCAAACAGGATACCTAGCCTCCACCCTCACCATTTGTGCGCATAGCAAGCCTCATTGTGGTGTTCATCTGGTGGCTTTCAAGAAAGAGTTCTTGCATCATAGACGAACGGTGGTGTGGATCACCATTAGAGGGTTTGAACCCTTCAAGCCTGACATCTCATCTCCCTGACTGATCAGGCCAAAACAAGGTAACATCATGCTGTCTTAAAGCATGAATCTATGAGTGCATGTATGTTCCGCAGTAAAAATTTTGTTTTACACCTTACATGCATCGGCCTTCAAAGGCCAGTTTACTTTCAAGTGGTATCAGAGCCCGGTTGCTTTACCATCGACTGGTGATGGTACCTTGTTTGTGAAAAGAGTCTTTCACGGTCAAAAATCTTTAAAGGGTTAAAGTTTAAATTCTGCATGTGGATTTTGAATCACAAATCCTTTAAAGTGTTAAAGTTTTTGTTTTTATGAACATGAAAATTTGACTATGTGTTCATAAAACATTATGCATCATGGTTTAGTTTCTTTTCTTTATGAAAGTTCTAAAAGGAACACCCTTTTTGAAAGGGTAGATTCGGCCATGGAGGGTACTAAGAGTACCTTGAATGATTTCTTATTTTTCTCCATGAATTGTGTCATGTTTATATGCATGAAATTTTGCGAAAAATTTATCATATAGTTACCTATATGATTCGGCCATGTAGGGATATATGGCTACATGCATGGTTTAATTTTGTTTTCTTTAAGAAAGAATTAACAAAATTTGAATTGAAATTGTTTTTAAATTCGGCCAATGAGAAATTTAAGATTATGAATCTTGATGTTATTTTGATGTTTAAATGTTAAATGTCAAAATACATGTGAAAATGTTATGTGATAATATAATGTTTGTGTTTGCAAGTTTTGAACTTTTCAGGTACAAACAGGAAGGGGATGGTCATGGTGCCCGGATTTGAATTTTTTTGAATTTTAAATTTATGTGTAATCGCGCATTTTAATTTACAAGTATATTTGTAATTTAAATTTTGTAATTTTGTTCCTCCAAAGTGTTATGGAGTTTCTTTAATTATTTGTAATTAGAGAAATAGGCTAGTGGCGTATAGACGACAAGCGGCCGTTGCTTAAAGAAGCAAAAAGGACAAAAGCGCGAGCACCATGGCTATCTCAATATAAACTGTTTATATGTATGTATGATTAGAACGTCTAGTATGCATAAATTGGGCAAATCGCGTTTGTATGGTTATTATGTTTGTCCAATAACGACTAGTGTATACCGATAGATGTTTGACATAGGTAACGACTAGCATGATAACTTACAATATGCGTTTGATGGGACCTAATTAACCCCAAGATAAAAGGAACCCTTAAAAGGAATAAATAATTAAGCATATGATTATCTCCCACCACCAATGCTACTCAAAACTCTTCTACGTAGTGGTGCTCCACAACTCAGTTGGGACCCACTATTTCGTTGGGCTAGAGTAGTGTTTGAAGTGTAAGACACTTAGGGTGCTGGTTTAATGCTTAACTAAGACATAAGTTGCAGGCACAGCCGGACTTATGTGCTTAGGGTAATGGTGCTAGGTTGGTTGCATGAGATGCACCACTAAGTGACAAAGAGTTGTCAACCTAAAGTTAAGAGAGGGTATGAGATACTGTTGATAAAGATCAACCCTTTATTTAAATTAATCTTGCGGTCTCAGACGGAGGTTAAAATAAATAATCGCACTCTTAAACCCACTAAGGTAAAATCTAAAGTAGATTAACCCTAAGTCAAAAGGAAGGGTCATTGACTTAGATAAAATAGTGGGAGGGGCAAATTATTTAAGTCTTTAATAATTTGCTTTTAACTACATAACCGTATATTAACTAAAACTATCTTTACATCCTTTTCAGCTTATAGTATGACTAATCCACTGTCACTGCGTTCAATACTCGATACGAATAAACTGACCGGTTCGAATTTTATGGACTGGTATCGGAACCTAAGAATAGTTCTAAGGGCCGAAAAGATTGCCTACGTTTTAGATGCTGTAATACCCGTAGCTCCACGGGAAGGGGAAGAAGGGTTTGCGGAATTTGATTTCGTAACCCATCAACAGCACTTGGATGACAATGTGATGGCAGTATGCATCATGTTGGCATCCATGTCGCCTGAACTGCAAAAGCAGCATGAGCATATGGATGCTCCCTCTATTATCGTACATCTCAAGGAGTTGTATGATATTAAAGGCAGGCATGAGAGGTATGAGGCCTCAAGAGAACTGTTCTCTTGTAGGATGACTGAGAGCATGTCTGTTGGCAGCCATGTTCTCAAGATGATTGGGCTGATTGAGAAGCTAGGAAACCTAGGCTTCATCATGGATGCCGAGCTAAGTAATGACTTAGTCCTCACCTCACTTCCACCTTCCTTCAGTCAATTCATCATGAATTACAATATGCATGGGATGCAAGTGAGCTTGCCTGAGTTGTTAAGCATGTTAACAACAGCTGAAGTGTCTATCAAGAAGGATAGGACACAGGCTCTTTTGATTGGTGGGCCTAGCAAGGCCAAGGGAAAGGGTAAGGAGCCTGCAAAAGGTGACCCCCTTAAGCCCAAAGGAAAATCCAAGAAGAAGAAGGGCAAGAAGAAGGGTAAGAAGGCACCTAAGGACAAGGGTGATGCTGAGTGCTTCCATTGTGGCAAGAAAGGCCACTGGAAGAGGAATTGTCCAGACTACCTGAACAATGTGAAGGACAAGAAGCATGGTGATGCTTCTGCCTCAGGTATTTTCATGATTGAGATAAATTATTCTTATGCTAATCCATCCTCATGGGTATTAGATACCGGATGTGGTTCTCATATCTGCAATATGTTGCAGGTACTTAGGAGCCCAAGGAGATTGGATAGAAACGAGGTGGATCTCCGCGTTGGTAATGGAGAAAGAGTTGCTGCTCATTCAGTTGGAGATGCTGACCTTATTTTGCCTACGGGCCTTTTACTGCATTTGAATAATTGTCTTTATGTTCCGCAAATTTCTAGAAACATTATTTCAATTTCTTGTTTAGAACAAGATGGATATACTTTCAGTATTAGGAATGGTACTTTTTCAGGCTAGAGGTGGATATTCTTATTTCATTACCTTTACAGATGACAAATCAAGATTTGGGTATATATACCTAATGAGATATAAATCTGAAGCTTTTGAAAAGTTCAAAGAGTTTAGGAATGAGGTGGAGAACAGCATGGCAAGATGATTAAAA
>JAVKPL010004253.1:0-21505 GCA_032173675.1 Gastrolobium villosum
GCCGCAGCAAAAAAAAAAAACACGCAAAACGAATCTCTATAACATTACACAATTACTTTTCCTACAACATAACTCTTATAAAACCCATCTTTTATATATATGTATATATGTGCATATTCTTCCTTCAGTGAATCTCTTGCGGGATTGTTTAGTATGAGATAATGTTAATCGAGATATATTCTGGAGTCATGGTAGAGTATACTTGGTAGTTTTATAATTTACTAGGATTCACATCTCACCTTGTTAGGATTTCATTTTAAGAACTTAGAGCAAGCAACCCAAGGAATGCTTGATAATATGTGCATTGGATAATGTTTTGATTACCTCCGTAATGGCTTTTTGTATGGTGCAAGTAGTTTAAATTAGGAACCACGACTGTTATATTTCATTAATCTTGTGAGAGTCGTGTAAATGTCCATGGTTGAGATATCCTACTCTTTTGTTTTAAGATGTAGTCCAATGAACTTTAATTTGTAAGGATATGTGTATACAGATGAATGAGTATATTTCAGTTCAGCTATACTTCTTGTAGTGTAAATGTTACCATTAGCTGGCGCGTTACATGACACGATTTTTTTTGGTGCAGTCTTTGTCAATTCTCACGACATGAATTTAAAAATGGGTTTACGCGAACACAGAGTTTTTGTGTTGTGTAAGCAGATCGTATTGAAAATTGTCACCCTTACTTTGAGACATCCCGATCACTAATACATATTAAATAATAAAAAAATATAACAATAAATGACAAATGTTAAGACAATGAGTATTTATATATTTATAAATATTTTTTACTTTCTAAATTAAACGAATTAATCAATTAATAATGCCTCGATAAAAATTGTGAGTGTATATACACCAACCAATTGTATAGTAAATCAATGACGTCACAAAAGAAGCCGAATCCAATAATCCACAGATTTCATCTCTTTATTTCAAATAAGTATATATACATTATTCCATCAAATTAATCGCACTAATATAAAACCCATATAACGAGTTTTCTTTATAATGCTAATGTCATACTACATATGTAACACATTAATCTGCACTCAATCACCTATAGGACAAGATTACTTGCACAATCCAGGTTCTCCTTCACACGACATAAAATACAAAAGAAAAAACAAGAAAACACAAAACCTAGCAAGGTCGTTGGCCTATAATATTGCCTGGTGGGTCATAGATGCAAATAACAAAAATCCACTTATTGTGACAATGTGCTTTAGCACACCCAAGATGAACTGTATCGCGCCAAATGACCTGAGTATAATGCATGCATTCACCATTAACACATGAGTTGGAGTTCTGATCAAAATTGGACTTCTCCGCCACCCACAAATTCACGGCATCTCTAGCCGTATTTCGCCGTAAAGCCCCGCCAAGTTCTCCCCATAAGGGCCGACGGAGTGCACCATATTGCAGTCTTGGATCCTCGAGTTGGCAAAGTTCTGAGCGTATGCTTCAAGTGTGTGGTTCCATGAGAGTGGAGCAACACCAGCCTCTGCGCGAGCCACATTGTGCGGGTCAAGGAAGTCATGAGGGGTGTAATGTGCTAAGGAAATGCAGCACATGGAGAAAATGGTTAAGAGCAATAGGTATAAGGATCTCATTGTTGCTTGCTTGTAACTTGGATAATGGATCATAGTGAAGGATGAATAGTTAAAGCCTTCAACGTTATTATAGAAGAATATATAATGGTTCAAATTCCACCATAAACAGAAGTGATGATAATACAAATAGCGGGTAGCCTCTTCTTTCTCTCGTTCTCTAGATTTTAATAACAAAAATAGAGAAGCATACCTATTGGGTTGACAACCTTTTCTCACGAAAAATAGATGTTATGAAATATAGAAAACAAAAGTTGCTGAAAAAAGTAAGTAGGTTACCAACTATTAATGGTCAAAGTGATAGACCTTTTGAACACGTGCAAGAATTTTTTGTACACTAGTTATCCACTATTAGCATTATTAAATATAAATGATAATAATTTTAAAGGCGAAATTTGTAAAAAAATTAATTTTTTTAATTATATATTGTTGATCTACGAATGAATAACTGAGTTATATCGTCTAAAAAATCGCGGAAATGATCATCACTTTTTATTTTTATATTATATAACGTAAAAATTCAAATGATAATGATTCTAAAGACGAAATTCTTAAAAATAAAAATAAAAATTAATTTTAATTATTTATTGTTGATCTAAGCCTGAATAAGTGAATTCTTTAATATAATTGAAAGGTTTTATAATTCTCAAGTTACATGAGAATTGAAATATTATGTTGTAGAGACAAAAAGCATGTGAGACTCATATGTTAGAAAAAATTATATATATGACCCACATCAGCAAGGAAATCGAAGGGTATGTATGAAGATTATAATTCTCATGTTGAATGAGAATTATAAAACCCATAATTTAATTATAATGAAATTAAAATAAGATATGGGAAATTTTATTTCTAATTATTAAAAATATCATTTTAGTCAGTGACCGTTCATCCTATGTAACCTATTGTTTGGGTAAAGGATAAGATGTTATCAAAACGGAAAAAACATATCTCTCGCTTGGTCTGATCCCGGCTCTCCTTATTCTAGGTCATCGATGGATCCAACCACAGATGAATTGGCGATTCATTATCCTTGGATCACTTAGGAAGTGCTGAACATTACCTCTGTTATGGATCTATAGGACAAAGTCGAGGTTGCTATTGGCAATATTGTGTCAATATCCTTTCCCATATGAAGATAAGCCAGCTTACTCTAAACAGGATGAGATTAAACCATCCTTCTTCTTCTTATATGAGGCCCCATCGATACTGGACTGTCGAGTTTGCCCTTACTGCAGAGGAGCTGGTCGTATCTCATGCTTTGTTGAGATATGTGAAGGATCATTGTGTCCTAGATGCGGCTCGGCTAGTATAAAAAATCGAGGCAAGCTTGTTCAAGAATTTGGTATGCTTTTCCGGCTTGTTCCGAGTCCTGACTCCTTTTTTTTTTGTTTTATGATCCCCGGCAGAAAAGACTCTGAAAGAGGAGCATGATACCCGGGTGCGGAAGGAAATCGAGCTAAAACAACTCTGAGCTGAATATGACGTTCTCTTTCCTCAATTTGCAAAATTGGTTGAGGATTCTTTTACTAATGACATTGATAAAGCGATGGTCTTCAACTCGGATATAAAGACTGACTGACTGCATGTCCAAAGCTACATTGAGTGTGGGGTCATAATTGCTCCTCCCGCTCAGGCTCTTCCTACAGAGGATGAAGGCGAAGAAGAATATGACAAGGGAAAGGGAGACAAACCCCAGATCTTACTGCGGTCATGGACGCCGTTATCCTTAAGCAAGATGTCACCCTAGCAAAATATGAAGGGTCAGGATGCTAACTTTGTTTGTGCTTTTTCTTTTTTTCTGTTATTTGGGGGCCTTTGGGCTCTTTTTTGATGTCTATAGTACATTAGGCTGAATCCTCAATCTCAGTTTCCTAACTATAATATTTCTTCAACTTGTCCGCGTTCCTGTTCCTTTTCACCAAGCTGTAAAAGTCATGTTTAAAGTTCCAGAGACTACTTTACCTCATTCATATGCAGAAAAGCACTATAGGAGGACACAATTTATGAATGATGGACCTTGGTCATCACCAAACTCATGCTTTGAACCACCATGATTATAAGTTAGGTACGTCACACTCGTGACGTAAAACAAACGCCAGGGGGAGGCAACCCAACATTTTACTATTTTTAGTTTTGATTAAATTTTCCTTTTTTGTTCAATTAAGAAAAATACAAAAAGATTAGGTAGTGAGACTAATGGATGAATTTGTGGGTTCAAGTTTTCCAGGTATTAAGAGTTGAAAATCATGCAGCTATGAGATAGACTTTTGAGTAGGACGAGGAGCAGGAGGACTGACCAGACCATAGTCTCACTTTTATTTTATTTCTGCATTTTCTTTATCTTCTTTTATGTTTGCATTTTAGTTTTATACTTTCATTAGTTCTATTTTGATAGGGTATTCAGATAACCCTCAAATATTTTATTTCACTTTCGCTTTAACAACTGCTGATATGAGTTGTTTTATGTTGTTTCAGAGAACGACTAGTTTCCTTATTTCTCTGTGATTTTCTTTTTAAATTTAAATCAGTTGTTGGGGACAACAACATTTAAATCTGGAAATGGGGAACACGCGATTCATCAGGAACAACTGTACTTGGTCGGAAGGATTTCATGGTTATACACAGAATATCCAGCTAGAACAGGAAAACATCTCAACTTTTTTTTTTTTTGCTAGCATAATTTCTTTTGAATTTGATTTTTTTTTAGTTAGTTAGAGTTTTGAAAACCCTCAATCCATTGTTTTTGTCAAAATTTTAGATTTTTTTTTTCTTACTTGGTGCAAATTAATGGATGATTGGCAGGGAATTTGATCAGTGATTTGATCAAGAGTATAATCAGCACTTCATAATTTTTTGATAACATGCATTGATTTCAAGTAATTCTCATGATTCATCTGATCTTTAGAAAAGTAATGAGACTGATATGGATGAAGATTAGGAAGTTAACTGTACATCCATAGCCGTGAGGTTTTGAGCCTGTACAGAAATTTTTTTCAGTGTGCACTTCATTGTATGAGATACTCTAGAACTTGCTTTGTTTCTTGCTGAAGATGGTCCATGATTTATATTTTTGAGATGATAGAGGCATGTTCTTTCTGTCAACTAGATGGCCAAATAGCCAAAACTTATTTATGTTATAGCTTTGTTTAAGCCCCTTTGAGCCTATGCCGATTTGCATTGAGGAATGGATATTAATTGTTATATTTTAGATGTTGTTACATGAGAAAATACAGGTGAAAAAGGGCAAAAGCGAGTTGGTTAGAAAGAAAAAGAAAAAAAGGAAAGGAGTGAGAATACTTGAGAAGGGAAAAGAAAATCAAATCTGAAAGAAAAATTGAAAAAGAAAGAGAAATCTTTCAAAGAAAAAGAAAAATGCCTTGAAAAGGAGAAAAAGGAAACAGTGAAAAGTGTAACGGAGTAAGAGTGGAAGAAGAAGAATAATTATTTGCAATTTTGTTAAATAATTTTATTTATTCGTCTTCAAATATGATCTTTAATCTTAGAGCCACTTCCCCAAAAAAATTCATTCCTTTTATCCAGACTAAGTTACAACCATAATAAAGATGTAAGAACCCGCACCGTTAATTAAGGTAATTAGTGAATTAATTATGATAATTAGGAAATAACTCCATAATTGACCCTAATAATTATTATTGGGCTTAGATAATTATACTGAGTGAGTAAAAATGCTGAAAGTCGCTTTTCGGAAGAAAAGCGCAGATATCGGTTCTGCTACTCGGTATAAATGCGTACCGGAAAAGTATCCCGGAAAATTATAACGAATGCATGATAATTACTAGAATATTATGTAGGACTTGTAAAACAAGTTTCAAGTCAAAATGACGTAATCTGATGCCAGAACTGATACTGGCTATGGAAAAGCGCATACCGGAAAGGTGCTCCGAAAAATAAAATAAAAATATGATAAATCTTAGAAAAATGCGTAGGTCTAGATTCCAAAGTTTGGGATCAATATCTTTTACTTTGCTATTAAGGCTAATACTGCGCGGTTAGTGGCTTGTGCCTATAAATAGACCCATTAAGGGCACAAAACCCTAGAAACATTCTTCCCCTACGTGAGTGGCTGCTGCATGAAGGTGTGAGGCACTATTTCATTGCCTTCCTCACCTTCTTGAGGCCAAGTCTTCCCCTTTTTGCTTGGTTCCTTCCCTTTCCTCTTCATAAACACTTGTGATCATCCTTGTGAGAGTGAAAGGAGTGTTCTTGGACAGTGTCAACTGCTGTGTGTGTGAGATTAGTGAGCTGAGTTTGGAGCTTGAGTGATGGTTACCTTGTGGTAGTCATTGTGAGCTTCAAAGTGCCTTCTTGTGGTGCAAGAACCCATCTTGAAGGTGCCATTTTCGTGCTCCTACTTAGGCCGAGTTTGAAGTGTCTTGGGAGAGCTCCAAGTGCACACCTTGCTCTGTTTTGAGCTTTGGTAAGTTCCCTCACCTTTGATCTTAAGTTTTAATGCTTAAAGTTGATGTCTTGGCCATGTTTAATGAGTAAACAAGAGGGTATAATGTATATGAACCTAAAATGGATTAAAGATGCATGCTTTAACGTGTACATGTGCTAAAAGTTGGACCTTTGAGTTGGATATTCACGAAATGCAGAAACTGCATTCTGTCGTGAGATATCCGGATATTTGTCGAACAGATATCCGGATATCAGTATCCGGTTATGGTATCCGGATATTGATATCCGGATATGGTATCTGGGTATCCGGATATGGCATATCCGGATATGTCTAGTGTGATATCCGGATATGGCATATCCGGATATGTCCCTTCTGATATCCGGATATCCTGGGTTTGCGCAGACAGTAGCTGTACTGTATGAACAGTAAGCTATTGGATGTGTGTGGACCCAAGTTTAAGGAAGTTGAACTTCTGTAATTAATAACTAAGTCAGAATCACATGATTAAGGGCTTATGGCTTTGTTGGAAGCCTTAAGACGTAAAACGTAAAGGAAAGGCGTAGTCTTTAAGTTATATGCTTGTTGTGCATAAATATTGATGTATTATTGGTCCATATCAGATTGTGATACGGCTGTTTGTGGACTTGTGAGTGGTTGGACTCTTGGCTTGGATAGCTAGTGTAACAGCCCGTGTTAACCCGGATTGTTAACACACTATCGTATTAAGCCACGCTTAATTAAAATGCGGAATAACTTTTTCTTTAATTCAATTATGACGTCATTAAATTAACCAACTTGATTACTTAATCATTTTCATAAAAATACTGTCTGTATGTAAATTGCAAGACATCTAACTGAATACCTCGTACATAAATATAACGTGAGTATCTAAAACCACAGGACTACAACATGCAGCCTGGGTCAAATTCCTGATACTTTAATTACAACATTAAACCAAAAGACAATAGTCAAACCATGTGGCATGGACAAACCCCATGCTCACCAAATAAGGCAACAATGCCCACAAAACAGTCCCAACATGATAACATAAATCAAGCGGAAAATATAACATAACAGCAGTCAATCCAGCAGAACAGCATATCAAACTATCAACTCAGCTCGGGCCTCCTGCCACCTGAGCCCTCAACATTACCTGATCCTGAAATAAGCGTCCCCAAACGTGGGGTGAGATCTCTAACAAGAAATCTCAGTAAGACAAGGGGTCCTCAAGGAGTCTCCACCCCAAGCTCACTTACATGTGTAATATAAGTTCTAAAAATAGTCTTACAGTATAAGTTCTAAAATCATGCGATGCAGCAATTAATCATGTCATGTGTGCTTTCAAATCTACTGGCCAGAGAAATGTAGGAATACGTCTATGCCTACATGAGTACATGGATACTACCTGCACCTCACCCACATGCTTCTCCATCTTGTATGTACTACATACTCAGGATTGCCGTCTAGGTGGACACCACATGCATATCATAATGCTCATTACATATAAACAGCTCAATAGCATTTCCAAAATAATCAAAGCATGTAACACAACATGCATAAACCCATCCCCATGGGACATGGTGGAACATCAAAATGGCTAAACCGAGGACACGAAAGCTTACCTTGCAAGCTAGCTATCCAAGCCAAGAGTCCAACCACTCACAAGTCCACAAACAGCAGTATCACAATCTGATATGGACCAATAATACATCAATATTAATGTACAACAAGCATACAACTTAAAGACTACGCCTTTCCTTTACGTTTTACGTCTTAAGGCTTCCAACAAAGCCATAAGCCCTTAATCATATGATTATAACTTAGTCCATTAATTACAGAAGTTCAACTTCCATAAACTAGGGTCCACACACACCCCATAGCTTACTGTTGATACAGTAAAGCTACTGTCTGCGCAGAACCCAGGATATCCGGATATCATGAAGAACATATCCGGATATGCCATATCCGGATATCACACTGGACATATCCGGATATGTCATATCCGGATACCCAGATCCCATATCCGGATATCAATATCCGGATACCATATCCGGATACTGATATCCGGATATCTGTTCGACAAATATCCGGATATCTCACGACAGAATGCAGTTTCTACATTTCGTGAATATCCAACCCAAAGATCCCACTTTTAACACATGTACACGTTAAAGCATGCATCTTTAGTTCATTTTAGGTTCATATACCTTATACCTTCTTGTTTACTCATTAAACATGGCCAAGACATCAACTTTAAGCATTAAAACTTAAGATTAAAGGTGAGGAAACTTACCAAAGCTCAAAACAGAGCAAGGTGTGCTCTTGGAGCTCTCCCAAGACACTTCAAACTCAGCCTAAGTAGGAGCACGAAAATGGCACACCAAGATGGGTTCTTGCACCACAAGGTGGCACTTTGAAGCTCACAATGACTACCACAAGGTAGCCATCACTAAAGCTCCAAACTCATGCTCACTAACCTCACAAACACAGCAGTTGACACTGCCCAAGAACACTCCTTTCACTCTCACAAGGATGATCACAAGTGTGTAGGAAGGAAGAAGGAGGAGAAACCAAGCCAAAGGTGAATACTTGCCCCTCAAGGGTTGAAGGAAAAGAATGAAACAGAACCACCCCCCTTCAGCCACCAATTTCACGTTCAAAAATAAGGTCTCCTAGGGTTGTGTGCTAATGTGTCTATTTATAGGCACATGGCCACTAAACGCGCAGTAATAGCCTTAATAGCAAAGTAAAAGATATTGATCCCAAACTTTGGAATCTAGACCTACACATTTTTCTAAGATTTGTCATATTTTTATTTTATTTTTCGGAGCACCTTTCCGGTACGCGCTTTTCCATAGCCAGTATCAGTTCTGGCATCAGATTACGTTATTTTGACTTGAAACTTGTTTTACAAGTCCTACATAATATTCTAGTAATTATCATGCATTCGTTATAATTTTCCGGGATACTTTTCCGGTACGCATTTATACCGAGTAGCAGAACCGGTATCTGCGCTTTTCTTCCGAAAGGCGACTTTCAGCATTTTTACTCACTCGATATAATTATCTAAGCCCATTAATAATTATTAGGGTCAATTATGGAATTATTTCCTAATTATCATAATTAATTCACTAATTACCTTAATTAGCGGTGCGTGTTCTTACATTCACCCCACCTTTTTAAGGATTTTGTCCTCAAAATCAGAAACATACCTGTCTCGAAAGTCGGGATACTGTCGGAGAAGCTCGTCCTCTCGCTCCCAGGTACACTCCTCAGGAGTTCTTCCTGACCATTGTACTTTAACCATCGGAATGATCTTGCTCCTCAACTGCTTCTCGCCACGATCGAGGATCTTGAGTGGTCCGACGGGAGTCTTTAGGTTCTCCCGAACCTCCACATCATCCGGCTGCACCACGTGCGAAGGATCTGCTATGTACTTTCGAAGCTGAGACACGTGAAACACGTCGTGGATGTTGGCGAGGTTCGGAGGTAAGGCGAGTCGATAGGCAACTGGTCCTACTCTACCAAGGATCTGGTAGGGCCCAATGAATCGCGGGCTCAACTTCCTCACGCCGAGTGCCCGTCCAACACCGGTGACAGGTGAAAGTTTCACAAACACGTGCTCACCCTCATTGAACTCCAGTGGTCGATGCTTGACATCGTAGTAGCTCTTCTGACGATTCTGCGTCTGCTTCAACTTTTCCCTGATCATCTGGATCTGTAGGGTAGTATTTTGGACAAAGTCCAAGCCGAAAAGCTCTTTATCTCCAACCTCAGACCAGCAGGTATGAGTCCGACACCTCCTACCATACAGCGCCTCGTAGGGTGCCATGCCCAGACTAGCATGAAAACTGTTGTTGTATGAAAATTCAACCAACGGAAGGTACCTATCCCATGCAGAACCCTGCTCCAACGTGCAAGCTCTCAGCATGTCCTCCAATGTCTGGATGGTCCGCTCAGTCTGTCCGTCAGTCTGAGGGTGATAGGCGGTACTCAATCTCAACTGCGTACCAAAAGCCTCCTGCAGCGCCTCCCAGAACCGAGATGTGAACTTCGGGTCCCTATCGCTGATGATACTCTCGGGCACCCCGTGAAGCCTCACGATCTCGCGGACATATAGCTTGGCCAACTGCTCTGTAGTGAAGCTCACCTTTACTGGAAGAAAATGGGCAGACTTGGTCAATCTGTCCACTATGACCCAGATAGAATCACAACCAGCCTGAGTTTTAGGCAATCCCACCACGAAGTCCATGGAAATACTTTCCCATTTCCACTGTGGAATCTCCAGAGGTTGAAGTTTACCAGACGGTTTCTGGTGCTCGATCTTCACTTTCTGACAAATAAGGCACTTGGACACGTAGACCGCTATGTCCTTCTTCATGCCCGGCCACCAAAAATTCCTTTTCAAGTCCTGATACATTTTTGTGGCACCAGGGTGGATAGTGAACCGGCCTTTATGAGCCTCTGCCATAACCTCCTCAGTCAGTGGCCCTCGAGGAATAACAATCCTCTTCTGGAACAGCAATAAACCATCATCATTCCAAGACACACCGTCCTGGTTCTTCACGTAATCAAGGCATTTTCTTTGCACTCGCGCCTCTTTGATCTTTTCCATCAGCTCATTGATCACTTCTGCTGTTTCCATTTTGAGCAGTGCGCCCCCAAACAAGGAGTTCACTCTCAAGTCTCTGAACTTCTCGATCATCTCGTAGTCGTTCATCATTAAGCTGGATAAGCTCACGGATTTCCGACTCAAAGCATCAGCTACCACATTGGCCTTGCCAGGATGATACCTCAGCTCAAAGTCGTAGTCCTTCAAGAACTCCATCCATCTACGCTGTCTCATGTTCAACTCCTTCTGGTCAAACAGGTACTTCAGGCTCTTGTGATCACTGAATACAGCAAACTTCATGCCAAACAGGTAATGCCTCCAAATCTTGAAAGCAAAAACAATGGCTGCCAACTCCAAGTCGTGAGTCGGGTAGTTCTCCTCATGAGGTTTCAACTGTCTTGAAGCGTAAGCAACCGCTTTCCCTTTCTGCATCAGCACACAGCCAAGTCCTTTACCCGAGGCATCGCAGTACAACTCGAATTGCTCCGCAGGATCAGGAAGAACTAACACTGGAGCAGTAGTCAGTCTCTCCTTTAACTCCTGGAAACACTCCTCACACTCATGTGTCCACACGAATGGAGTCTCCTTTCGGGTAAGGCGAGTCATCGGTAGCACCATCTTGGAAAATCCCTCTATGAACCTCCGATAGTAGCCTGCCAAACCCAGGAAGCTTCTCACTTCTGTAACCGTCTTGGGTCTCTCCCAGTCCATCACGGCCTCAATCTTGTTAGGATCAACTGCAACTCCATTAGCAGAAATTACATGACCCAGAAATTTCACCGCCTTGAGCCAAAACTCGCATTTTGACGGCTTAGCATAAAGTTTTTTCTCTTTCAGCACTTGCAACACAATCTTCAAGTGCTCAGTATGCTCCTCCTCCGTCTTGGAGTAGATCAAGATGTCGTCAATGAAGACGATCACAAACTGATCCAGGTACGGCTGGAAAATCCTGTTCATGTAGTCCATAAACACTGCGGGTGCATTGGTGAGTCCAAACGGGATCACCAAGTACTCGTAGTGCCCGTACCTCGAGCGAAATGCAGTCTTTGGGACATCCTCCGGCTTAACCCGTATCTGATGATAACCGGACCGGAGATCAATCTTGGAATACACACAAGCACCCCTGAGCTGATCCAGCAAATCATCAATGCGTGGAAGAGGGTACTTGTTCTTGATTGTCACCTTGTTCAACTGTCTGTAGTCGGTGCACAACCGCATGGTCCCATCTTTCTTTTTCACAAAAATGACCGGTGCTCCCCAGGGAGACACACTCGGCCGAATAAAGTCTTTTGCTGAAAGCTCCTTGATATGCTTCTTCAGCTCCGCCAACTCTGGTGGCGACATCCGGTATGGAGCCAACGATATAGGCCCCACACCAGGCAATAAATCTATGGAGAACTCTATCTCCCTCTGTGGTGGAAACTCAGGAATCTCCTCAGGAAACACCTCGAGGAATTCCCTCACCACAGGAATCCCAGTGAGATCCTCCTGTGTCCCACTCACCAAACCTCCCAACATGACATAGCCAAATGCCCCTGCTCTCAAGGCCCTCCTCGCCTGCAGGACTGAAATGAACGGTGAGGAACTGGCTGTGGACCGACCCGGAGACATCACCACTTTCTTGGCACAGCAATCAATCATTGCACAGTTTCTGGACAACCAATCCATGCCCAAAATAATTTGAAGGTTGGCCATCGGCAATCCTATCAGATCTACCGAGAAATCACGGCCATCCCACTGAAACGCTACATCGCGATGAACAGTGGAGGTCAAACATTTTTCTCCGGTGGCGGTGGTCACCCGCATCGGTGGAGAAAGCACATCACTGGGCAACTCAAGCCCCACAGCAATAGGGGTAGCAACAAAAGAGTGCATTGCCCCGGAATCAAACAAAACATCAATAGTTGATCCACCAATGGTAACAGTACCTCTGACCAGGTTCGGAGCTCTGTCCGACTGCTGACGATCAAGTGTGTAGACTCGTCCGATGGTAGGTGGCACGGCTGGTGCCCCAGTAGGAACCATCTGCAATGGCACAGCCTGCACTGCAGCAACTCTCGCCGACGGGCAATCTCTCGAGTAGTGGCCCTCCTTGCCACACTGGAAGCAAATCAGCTGACCGGTAGAGCACGACCCAAAATGTGACTTCCCGCATCCAGAACATCTGGGAGCAGGAGGTCTAGCGGTGTTCCCCGGAGCGGCAGTCTTTCTGAACTGGTTTGGCGCTTGCTTAGCCGCCAACGGTGGTTTGCCCTTGCCCTTGTTGGCAAAGTTCTTGTTCTTCCAGGGAGTAGAACCACCAGCGCTCTGTGGCACCTCAATCTTGGCCCTCTTGGCCAGACTCGCTCGGCAGTAGTCCTCGATGTCGCGGCACTGCTGCACCAACGCTCCGAAGTCTCTCGAAGCAGAACCGGCGAGATGTCCAGCAATATCCTCATTAAGTCCCCTCCGGAACTTGGCCGCAAGAAAAACGGGAGTCGGTCTCGCCATGCGGAAATGAGAGAACTTGACCAGCTCATTGAACTTGGCCAGGTACTCGTCAACAGACAACGAGCCCTGTACCAACCGGTCAAACTCCCCCTGCTTCCTCTCCTGTGAGTCATAAGGGAAGTACTGACCCAGGAAGCTCTCCTCGAAGAATGGCCACGTCATCACATGGCCCTGCATCTCGTAGACCTGAGATAGATTGGTCCACCACTCATGGGCCTCGCCCTCCAGCATGTACGTGGCGAACAACAGCTTCTGCGGATAGTGCACTGCATAATCCGGAAAATCTTGTCCAGCGCCTGTAGCCATCTGGCAGCAGCAATGGGATCATACGATCCGTCGAAGGTAGGTGGCTTATGCTTGCGGAAAGCATTCAGCCGGCGATCGATCTCGTCACGATCCTCAGCAAGTACGGGGATAGTCTGCATAGCCCCCGTCAAATGACTACCCTCACCCATCTGGCTCTGGGTGTCCTCCTGTTGACTAGGCGGAGGTGGAGGCGGTGGCGGCGGTGGAGGTGGTGGAGGACCCTGGCCCGCAGCAGGACCAGCCCTCAACTCCTCCAACATGACCCTCATCATCGTCATGTTGGCCATCCGGTTCTCCTCCAGAACCTCTGCCGTGGTTTGCCGGTTCGCATCTCGAATAGCGTCCAGCATTGCCCGGTTTGCCAGCCTCGTGGCTTCCTGGTCGGCTAGTCGGGCCGCCTGCATCTCAGCTAATGCAGCCAGGACAGGATCCGATTGATCCTCGCTTGTACTTGTGTTCCTCCTCGGTGGCACCATGACTCTGCACAAGTTACACAAAGAATGAGTTGATCAGGCCCACGCCATGTGGTCACATATGCATTATCATAACACACACCAGTCAGAGAGAACGCAAAGTAGACACGCAACGACTAATCCTAAGTTATTGCAATACATACAGGCTTTCCCTAGAAAGTGCTCTGATACCATAAAATGTAACAGCCCGTGTTAACCCGGATTGTTAACACACTATCGTATTAAGCCACGCTTAATTAAAATGCGGAATAACTTTTTCTTTAATTCAATTATGACGTCATTAAATTAACCAACTTGATTACTTAATCATTTTCATAAAAATACTGCCTGTATGTAAATTGCAAGACATCTAACTGAATACCTCGTACATAAAAATAACGTGAGTATCTAAAACCACAGGACTACAACATGCAGCCTGGGTCAAAATCCTGATACTTTAATTACAACATTAAACCAAAAGACAATAGTCAAAGCATGTGGCATGGACAAACCCCATGCTCACCAAATAAGGCAACAATGCCCACAAAACAGTCCCAACATGATAACATAAATCAAGCGGAAAACATAACATAACAGCAGTCAATCCAGCAGAACAGCATATCAAACTATCAACTCAGCTCGGGCCTCCTGCCACCTGAGCCCTCAACATTACCTGATCCTGAAATAAGCGTCCCCAAACGTGGGGTGAAATCTCTAACAAGAAATCTCAGTAAGACAAGAGGTCCTCAAGGAGTCTCCACCCCAAGCTCACTTACATGTGTAATATAAGTTCTAAAAACAGTCTTACAGTATAAGTTCTAAAATCATGCGATGCAGCAATTAATCATGTCATGTGTGCTTTCAAATCTACTGGCCAGAGAAATGTAGGAATACGTCTATGCCTACATGAGTACATGGATACTACCTGCACCTCACCCACATGCTTCTCCATCTTGTATGTACTACATACTCAGGATTGCCGTCTAGGTGGACACCACATGCATATCATAATGCTCATTACATATAAACAGCTCAATAGCATTTCCAAAATAATCAAAGCATGTAACACAACATGCATAAACCCATCCCCATGGGACATAGTGGAACATCAAAATGGCTAAACCGAGGACACGAAAGCTTACCTTGCAAGCTAGCTATCCAAGCCAAGAGTCCAACCACTCACAAGTCCACAAACAGCAGTATCACAATCTGATATGGACCGATAATACATCAATATTAATGTACAACAAGCATACAACTTAAAGACTACGCCTTTCCTTTACGTTTTACGTCTTAAGGCTTCCAACAAAGCCATAAGCCCTTAATCATATGATTCTGACTTAGTCCATTAATTACAGAAGTTCAACTTCCATAAACTAGGGTCCACACACACCCCATAGCTTACTGTTCATGCAGAAAAGCTACTGTCTGCACAGAACCCAGGATATCCGGATATCTTGAAGAACATATCCGGATATGCCATTTCCGGATATCACACTGGATATATCCGGATATGTCATATCCGGATACCCAGATCCCATATCCGGATATCAATATCCGGATACCATATCCGGATACTGATATCCGGATATCTGTTCGACAAATATCCGGATATCTCACGACAGAATGCAGTTTCTGCATTTCGTGAATATCCAACCCAAAGATCCCACTTTTAACACATGTACACGTTAAAGCATGCATCTTTAGTTCATTTTAGGTTCATATACCTTATACCTTCTTGTTTACTCATTAAACATGGCCAAGACATCAACTTTAAGCATTAAAACTTAAGATTAAAGGTGAGGAAACTTACCAAAGCTCAAAACAGAGCAAGGTGTGCTCTTGGAGCTCTCCCAAGACACTTCAAACTCAGCCTAAGTAGGAGCACGAAAATGGCACACCAAGATGGGTTCTTGCACCACAAGGTGGCACTTTGAAGCTCACAATGACTACCACAAGGTAGCCATCACTAAAGCTCCAAACTCATGCTCACTAACCTCACAAACACAGCAGTTGACACTGCCCAAGAACACTCCTTTCACTCTCACAAGGATGATCACAAGTGTGTAGGAAGGAAGAGAGGAGGAGAAACCAAGCCAAAGGTGAATACTTGCCCCTCAAGGGTTGAAGGAAAAGAATGAAACAGAACCACCCCCCTTCAGCCACCAATTTCACGTTCAAAAATAAGGTCTCCTAGGGTTGTGTGCTAATGTGTCTATTTATAGGCACATGGCCACTAAACGCGCAGTAATAGCCTTAATAGCAAAGTAAAAGATATTGATCCCAAACTTTGGAATCTAGACCTACACATTTTTCTAAGATTTGTCATATTTTTATTTTATTTTTCGGAGCACCTTTCCGGTACGGGCTTTTCCATAGCCAGTATCAGTTCTGGCATCAGATTACGTTATTTTGACTTGAAACTTGTTTTACAAGTCCTACATAATATTCTAGTAATTATCATGCATTCGTTATAATTTTCCGGGATACTTTTCCGGTACGCATTTATACCGAGTAGCAGAACCGGTATCTGCGCTTTTCTTCCGAAAGGCGACTTTCAGCATTTTTACTCACTCGATATAATTATCTAAGCCCATTAATAATTATTAGGGTCAATTATGGAATTATTTCCTAATTATCATAATTAATTCACTAATTACCTTAATTAGCGGTGCGGGTTCTTACAGCTAGCTTGCAAGGTAAGCTTTCGTGTCCTCGGTTTAGCCATTTTGATGTTCCACCATGTCCCATGGGGATGGGTTTATGCATGCTGTGTTACATGCTTTATTGTTTTGGAAATGCTGTTGAGCTATTTATATGTAATGAGCTTTTATGAGATGCATGTGGTATCCGCCTAGACGGCAATCCTGAGTATGTGGTACATACAAGATGGAGAAGCTGTGGGTGAGGTGCAGGTAGTATCCATGTACTCATGTAGGCATAGACGTATTCCTACATTTCTCTGGCCAGTAGATTTGATAAACACACATGGCATGATTAATTGCTGCATCGCATGATTTTGGAGCTTATACTGTAATACTGTTTTTGGAACTTATATTACACATGTAAGTGAGCTTGGGGTGGAGACTCCTTGAGGACCCCTTGTCTTACTGAGATTTCTTGTTAGAGATCTCACCCCACGTTTGGGGACGCTTATTTCAGGATCAGGTAATGTTGAGGGCTCAGGTGGCAGGAGGCCCGAGCTGAGTTGATAGTATGATATGTTGTTCTGCTGGATTGACTGCTGTTATGCTATGTTTTCCGTTTTATTTATGTTATCATGTTGAGACTGCTTTGTGGGCATTGTTGCCTTATTTGGTGAGCATGGGGTTTGTCCATGCCACGTGGTTTGACTATTGTCTTTTAATTTAAAGTTGTAATTAAAGTATCAGGATTTTGGCCCAGGCTGCGTGTTGTAGTCCTGTGGTTTTAGATACTCACCTTATATTTATGTACGAGGTATTCAGTTAGTTGTCTTGCAATTTACATACAGGCAGTATTTTATGAAATTGATTAAGTAATCAAGTTGGCTAAGGTTAATGACGTCATAATTGAATTAAAGAAAAAGTTATTCCGCATTTTAATTAAGCGTGGCTTAATACAATAGTATGTTAACAATCCGGGTTAACACGGGCTATTATATTTTATGGTATCAGAGCACTTTCTAGGGAAAAGCCTGTATGTATTGCAATAACTTAGGATGTGTCGTTGCGTGTCTACTTTGTGTTCTCTCTGATTGGTGTGTGTTATGATAATGCATATGTGACCACATGGCGTGGGCCTGATCAACTCATTCTTTGTGTAACTTGTGCAGAGTCATGGTGCCACCAAGGAGGAACACAAGTACGAGCGAGGATCAGACGGATCCTGTCCTGGCTGCATTAGCTGAGATGCAGGCGGCCCGACTAGCCGACCAGGAAGCCACGAGGCTGGCGAACCGGGCGATGCTGGACGCTATTCGAGATGCGAACCGGCAAACCACGGCAGAGGTTCTGGAGGAGAACCGGATGGCCAACATGACTATGATGAGGGACATGTTGGAGGAGTTGAGGGCTGGTCCTGCTGCTGGCCAGGGTCCTCCACCACCTCCACCGCCGCCACCGCCTCCACCTCCGCCTAGTCAACAGGAGGACACCCAGAGCCAGATGGGTGAGGGTAGTCACTTGACGGGGGCTATGCAGACTATCCCCGTACTTGCCGGGGATCGTGACGAGATCGATCGCCGGCTGAATGCTTTCCGCAAGCATAAGCCACCTTCATTCGACGGATCGTATGATCCCATTGCTGCTGCTAGATGGCTTCAGGCGCTAGACAAGATTTTCCGGATCATGCAGTGCACCGATCCGCAGAAGCTGTTGTTCGCCTCTTATATGCTGGAGGGCGAGGCCCATGAGTGGTTGACCAATCTTTCTCAGGTCTATGAGATGCAGGGCCATGTGATGACGTGGCCATTCTTCGAGGAGAGCTTTCTGGGTCAGTACTTCCCTTATGACTCTCAGGAGAGGAAACAGGGGGAGTTTGACCGGTTGGTTCAGGGCTCGTTGTCTGTCGACGAGTACCTGGCCAAGTTGAATGAGCTGGTAAAGTTTTCACACTTCAGGATGGCGAGGCCTACTCCTACATTCTTGGCCGCTAAGTTCCGCAGGGGACTTAGTGAGGATATTGCTGGTTACTTAGCTGGGTCTGCTTCCAGAGATTTTGGGACACTGGTCCAGCAGTGTCGTGATATTGAGGACTTCTACAGCATGAGTAAGGCCAAGAAGGCCAAGATGGAGGCGCCACAGGGTACCGGCGGTTCCACTCCCTGGAAGAATAAAAATTTTGCGAACAAGGGCAAGGGCAAGCAGATGGCGGCTAAGCAAGCGCCAAATCAGTTTAGAAAGACTGCTACTCAGGGGAACGCAGCTAGACCTCCTGCTCCCAGATGTTCGGGATGCGGGAAGTCACATTTTGGGCCGTGTTCTACCGGGCAGCTGATATGCTTCCAGTGTGGCAAGGAGGGCCACTATTCCAGAGATTGCCCGACGGCGAGAGTTGCTGCAGTGCAGGCTGTGCCATTGCAGATGGTTCCTACTGGGGCACCAGCTGTGCCACCTACTACAGGGCGAGTGTACACACTTGATCGTCAGCAGTCGGACAGAGCTCCGAACCTGGTCAGAGGTACTGTTACCATTGGTGGTTCAGTTGTTGATGTGTTATTTGATTCCGGGGCAACACACTCCTTTGTTGCTACCCCTATTGCTGTGGGGCTTGAGTTGCCCAGTGATGTGCTTTCTCCACCGATGCGGGTGACCACCGCCACCGGAGAAAAATGTTTGACCTCCACTGTTCATCGCGATGTAGCGTTTCAGTGGGATGGCCGTGATTTCTCGGTAGATCTGATAGGATTGCCGATGGCCAACCTTGAAATTATTCTGGGCATGGATTGGTTGTCCAGAAATTGTGCAATGATTGATTGCTGTGCCAAGAAAATGGTGATGTCTCCGGGTGGGTCCACAGCCAGTTCCTCACCGTTCATTCCAGTCCTGCAGGCGAGGAGGGCCTTGAGAGCAGGGGCTTTTGGCTATGTCATGTTGGGAGGTTTGGTGAGTGAGACACAGGAGGATCTCACTGGCATTCCTGTGGTGAGGGAATTCCTCGAGGTGTTTCCCGAGGAGATTCCTGAGTTTCCTCCGCAGAGGGAGATAGAGTTCTCCATTGATTTATTGCCTGGTGTGGGGCCTATCTCATTGGCTCCATACCGGATGTCGCCACCAGAGTTGGCGGAGCTGAAGAAGCATATTGAGGAACTTTCAGCGAAAGAATTTATTCGGCCGAGTGTGTCTCCCTGGGGAGCACCGGTCATATTTGTGAAAAAGAAAGATGGGACCATGCGGTTGTGCACCGATTACAGACAATTGAACAAGGTGACAATCAAGAACAAGTACCCTCTTCCACGCATTGATGATTTGCTGGATCAGCTCAGGGGTGCTTGCGTGTATTCCAAAATTGACCTCCGGTCTGGTTACCATCAGATACGGGTAAAGCCGGAGGATGTCCCAAAGACAGCGTTTCGCTCGAGGTACGGGCACTATGAGTACTTGGTGATCCCGTTTGGACTCACCAATGCACCCGCAGTGTTCATGGACTACATGAACAGGATCTTCCAGCCGTACCTGGATCAGTTTGTGATCGTCTTCATTGACGACATCTTGATTTACTCCAAGATGGAGGAGGAGCATACTGAGCACTTGAAGATTGTTTTGCAATTGTTGAAGGAGAAAAAGCTATATGCTAAGCCGTCGAAATGCGAGTTTTGGCTCAAGGCGGTGAAATTTCTGGGTCATGTAATTTCTGCTAATGCAGTTGCAGTTGATCCTAACAAGATTGAGGCCGTGATGGATTGGGAGAGGCCCAAGACGGTTACAGAAGTGAGAAGCTTCTTGGGTTTGGCAGGCTACTACAGGAGATTCATAGAGGGATTTTCCAAGATGGTGCTACCGATGACTCGCCTTACCCGAAAGGAGACTCCATTCGTGTGGACACATGAGTGTGAGGAGTGTTTCCAGGAGTTGAAGGAGAGACTGACTACTGCTCATGTGTTAGTCCTTCCTGATCATGCGGAGCAATTCGAGTTATACTGCGATGCCTCTGGTAAAGGACTTGGCTGTGTGCTGATGCAGAAAGGGAAAGCGGTTGCTTACGCTTCAAGACAGTTGAAACCTCATGAGGAGAACTACCCGACTCACGACTTGGAGTTGGCAGCCATTGTTTTTGCTTTCAAGATTTGGAGGCATTACCTGTTTGGCATGAAGTTTGCTGTATTCAGTGATCATAAGAGCCTGAAGTATCTGTTTGACCAGAAGGAGTTGAACATGAGACAGCGAAGATGGATGGAGTTCTTGAAGGATTACGACTTTGAGTTGAGGTACCATCCTGGCAAGGCCAATGTGGTAGCCGATGCTTTGAGTCGGAAATCCGTGAGCTTATCCAGTTTAATGATGAACGACTACGAGGTGATCGAAAAGTTCAGAGACTTGAGAGTGAACTCCTTGTTTGGGGGCGCACTGCTCGAAATGGAAACAGCAGAGGTGATTAATGAGCTCATGGAGAAGATTAAAGAGGCGCAAGTGCAGAGAGAGTGCCTTGATTATGTGAAGAACCAGGACGACGTGTCTTGGAACGATGATGGATTGCTGCTGTTCCAGAAGAGGATTGTTATTCCTCGAGGGCCATTGACCGAAGAGGTAATGGCAGAGGCCCATAAAGGCCGGTTTACTATCCACCCTGGTGCTACGAAAATGTATCAGGACTTAAAGGGAAATTTTTGGTGGCCGGGCATGAAGAAGGACATAGCGGTTTACGTGTCCAAGTGTTTGATATGTCAGAAAGTGAAGATCGAGCACCAGAAACCGTCTGGTAAACTGCAACCTCTGGAGATTCCACAGTGGAAGTGAGAGAGTATTTCCATGGACTTCGTGGTGGGATTGCCTAAGACTCAGGCTGGTTGTGACTCTATCTGGGTCATTGTGGACAGATTGACCAAGTCTGCCCATTTTCTTCCAGTGAAGGTGAGCTTCACTACAGAGCAGTTGGCCAAACTATATGTCTGCGAGATTGTGAGAGGCACAACATA
>JAVKPL010004254.1:7500-15000 GCA_032173675.1 Gastrolobium villosum
GGGATGAAACTTGGATGATATTAATGAGTTAGTTATAAAGTAATGAGGCTGTTATGTGTGGAGTTATGTTATTCATATCAATGATTAATGAGTCAGTTATAAAGTAATGAGGCTGTTACGTGTGGAGTTAAGTTATTCAGATCAATGAAGAGGATTGCGATGCGGGATGAAACTTGGATGATATTAATGAGTTAGTTATAAAGTAATGAGGCTGTTATGTGTGGAGTTATGTTATTCATATCAATGATTAATGAGTCAGTTATAAAGTAATGAGGCTGTTACGTGTGGAGTTATGTTATTCAGATCAATGAAGAGGATTGCGATGCGGGATGAAACTTGGATGATATTAATGAGTTAGTTATAAAGTAATGAGGCTGTTATGTGTGGAGTTATGTTATTCATATCAATGATTAATGAGTCAGTTATAAAGTAATGAGGCTGTTACGTGTGGAGTTAAGTTATTCAGATCAATGAAGAGGATTGCGATGCGGGATGAAACTTGGATGATATTAATGAGTTAGTTATAAAGTAATGAGGCTGTTATGTGTGGAGTTATGTTATTCATATCAATGATTAATGAGTCAGTTATAAAGTAATGAGGCTGTTACGTGTGGAGTTATGTTATTCAGATCAATGAAGAGGATTGCGATGCGGGATGAAACTTGGATGATATTAATGAGTTAGTTATAAAGTAATGAGGCTGTTATGTGTGGAGTTATGTTATTCATATCAATGATTAATGAGTCAGTTATAAAGTAATGAGGCTGTTACGTGTGGAGTTATGTTATTCAGATCAATGAAGAGGATTGCGATGCGGGATGAAACTTGGATGATATTAATGAGTTAGTTATAAAGTAATGAGGCTGTTATGTGTGGAGTTATGTTATTCATATCAATGATTAATGAGTCAGTTATAAAGTAATGAGGCTGTTACGTGTGGAGTTATGTTATTCAGATCAATGAAGAGGATTGCGATGCGGGATGAAACTTGGATGATATTAATGAGTTAGTTATAAAGTAATGAGGCTGTTATGTGTGGAGTTATGTTATTCATATCAATGATTAATGAGTCAGTTATAAAGTAATGAGGCTGTTACGTGTGGAGTTATGTTATTCAGATCAATGAAGAGGATTGCGATGCGGGATGAAACTTGGATGATATTAATGAGTTAGTTATAAAGTAATGAGGCTGTTATGTGTGGAGTTATGTTATTCATATCAATGATTAATGAGTCAGTTATAAAGTAATGAGGCTGTTTCGTGTGGAGTTATGTTATTCAGATCAATGAAGAGGATTGCGATGCGGGATGAAACTTGGATGATATTAATGAGTTAGTTATAAAGTAATGAGGCTGTTATGTGTGGAGTTATGTTATTCATATCAATGATTAATGAGTCAGTTATAAAGTAATGAGGCTGTTACGTGTGGAGTTAAGTTATTCAGATCAATGAAGAGGATTGCGATGCGGGATGAAACTTGGATGATATTAATGAGTTAGTTATAAAGTAATGAGGCTGTTATGTGTGGAGTTATGTTATTCATATCAATGATTAATGTAACATCCCGTCTAATTAGGAAATTGTTGGTATTACCATGGAAGGTGAGTACCTATTTGGTTATAGCATATAGAAAGCATTATACTACTTAGAATTATTTGTGTACTCATTAAAAATAGGTGATTAATTTTATTAAAGAATAAACCCTTAGTAAAAGATGTGGGAGTAAATTAATAGCATCATATCGAAAGATTAAAAACACTTAAAAGAATTGGGAGCTTGTGACTAGTATCTAAGTAGTACACCTTTGGGCTTGTATAGTTTTGATCTCCAACTCTTGTTGGGCCAAAACCTTAGGGCTTTAGAAGTGTTCTTGATTCAGCCCAATTCCTTTGCATTTTAGTCTTATCCTAAGGATCCTCCAAGGCTGCCCTTGATTAGTTTAGGATCTACACATGGCAACTTATATCACAAACATCCTGCATGCGTGACACCTAGCCCTTCCATTTCTCTTGCATGACCGACACCTAGCCCTTCCATTTCTCTTGCATGACCGCCACATGTCCTTCAACTCTTCTACATGTCCATCACTTGCTTCCATTTGCCCTGCATGCGCCTTGTGTTACCTTTGGACATTGGGGAAAGTGGAATCCCTTGGTCCCATCATGCGCATATATGCTGAACCTTAGAGACCAGCCACTGCATGCCCTTAAGTGTCACCATGAAGTCCTTCCATGCAATGCTTGGGTGCCACCTAACTCTCTTTCTACTTGCATGAATGGCAAATAGAAACCTTATCCTGCTTCTTCTCAAGCGTGCGCCCAGGATGGAGACATTAGTGGTTGAAAATTTTGACTAAGTCCCCATTTAGCAAGACAAGTCAGCCTTGCCCATTCCTCTCTTTTCGTGCGTGAAGAAAAGGATAAAAGCAATCTGAATGGTGTGTGGCGTTAGCTTAACTCAAGCAGCTTTTCAACTACTCAACCTCACTCACCTTCCTAGCGCCCTATGAGAGGGGAAGAGTACCTTATCTTTCTGTTGTACTTTTGGGGTCAGAGTTATGACCATCTTGTCTCCTCCTAAGCGCAAAATGGAAGGAGTAGCAAGCTGACTTCTTCTTGTTACTTATTTTGAATCAAACTTAGCCCCATATTTCCATCCTGCTTCCATGCGCATAACTACGGATCACCCAAGAAAATGGATTGTTCTTCCTTGATTCAGATTCACTGTAGCTCCTCTCATGCTCTCCCTCACAACCGTAAGTCCCTCAAGGTAAATACCACAAACCATACTTGCATCCGTTTCCTCATCTTTCCCTCTAAATACCGTGGCTCATCAAAGAAGCCCACCCATGAACATATCTTGCATTCCATCCCCTTTTACCGTGAACCACACCCTCATCCCCTCAAGATCTCAAGCTTATTAGCAAGAAAACATCCAGCATCATCTTCCCTTTTTCTCTGTTTTGGCCGCTGTTTCACCAACACCTAGGAGGTGGCGTGACTTTCTTTTATCTCTGGTTGTTTCCTTATTCTGTACGGTTTTAATAGGATGACTCCCTTGCTTGCAGCTGCGAATATGAGTCCTTGGAGAGCAAATAATTCTCCTTGCAGGCAGTGGAAAAATAGTGGCTTTGGGAGATTAGGCAGGTGAAAGTTTGAGCACATTTGTGGACTGCATGTTCGACCTACTTAGGTGTATAGCTGTGTTTTCTGCTCGGAGGTAAAAGGCTGGACCTGTAACTTCTCTTCCAATCTTTGCTTCGGTTTTGGGGTGCTTGATAGGGGAATAATGTTTTGTAGCACTCATACTCCTTTACCTTTTGGATTGAACATCTCATGTTTGTTAGGAATATGTTCTTTTGTTATTTCATTCCTTTGGATTTTGCCCCATTTTGAACAGCCCCAGGATGTTATATGTGTGAGCCTTAAATCGATTCTGGGAGCAACCATGTCTGTTTATAATAAATTTGGTGAACAGCCTTGGACGCTGTACATGTAATCTATAATACACTAAGACTGGATGTTGGTAAGCTTAAAGTGAAATTGTAAACTCAAACTCTTGTCTTCTTCTCATCTTTCCTGATTGGTGCATGGCTGTATTCCTGTGGAAGAAATTTTGGTTCTGATTGGTTTCTTTTCCATCCTATTCGGCCTATATAACTGTGTTGGAAAGTCAGTCTTGTCCTTTAAATAATTTGTTGCTCAGCCGTGCATGTGTGGGGGAGGGGGCCATAGTATTCACCCATGGTATTAACTAAACTAAGAAGACTTGGAAAAGTTATGCTGTTGCACCCTGTGTACTCGATGGAACAGTAGTGGCCACCTTGTTTAGTTCCTTTTCTAGCGCACCATGAAGTCAAAAATGCAATTTGAATAAAAGACCTTTACTACTCCTTTGTTGAAAGTAAACGGATTAGGTGAGGAAAGTGGGAACCTAGGAGTTTGTCAATTGCTAGCTAGTGATGACTAAGTAAGAGGCGGGCCATATGTGTATCATTAGTGTCTTCTAAACCGTGTAGATAGCATGCTAAAGACCTTATTTTATCACACTTTAGTTTGGTCAAAAATGTTAGGTATAATAGATAATGGAAGCGATATGCAATGTATAGGAAAACATAAAAGGGGTTCTGACTTGTAATAATTGTATCTAGGTGTGCAAACCTCTCGTAGGGGATGGACCTTGCCTTTTTCTGCACTTGTAAACAATTGTTAAATAAAACTTGTAAGCATCTAGTTGGTGAACCAAACCTTGTATGCGCTAAGAACTATTTTAGGCAGCATGATAGACCTCTTTATCACCCTCCTGAATCGTGGAGAACATGTATATAATTAACCATGTTAAGTTCCTAGGTGATTGGCTGTACAAGTAGAACCTGTATGCATAGGACCCTTGGATGTGGTCACTTGATAACCACTTGGTAACAAACCTTTAAGTCTGAAAAGTTTCTAGTTTTGAGCTTTGAAGTTTGATTATACATCATGTACTAAAAAGAGGGGAAACGCTATATCATGTGTAGAAGTGATAAAATGAATATATTAAGTACCTAGTGAAGGTTAAAAACCAAATTTGCATGTATCGAATACCTTGGATTTTGTCAATTAAGGACAATTGGTAAATTAATAAATGGCAGAAGATTCGCTCAGTGTATAGACCTGGAAACTGATTAAAAACAAAGAATTTAGGAGAATGGGAAAGCTATGTATTGTATGGGAAATACATATGATGAATTCTGATTGGATATGTATATATATTTATTTGATTAGGTGCACAAGATCCTAGCTCATTGGACTGCTTGATTGATATTTGGCTGGTGCTGTTTTGATAAAAGAATGTTAAAGACTTGAGGTAAGTGTCAGGCGATATTACCTAATGTGACTATTGACTACTGGTATAAAATTGTGACATGATGCTCCATATGCCGTAAAAATAATATGTTCCATTATAATGAAAGGAAACTGCCAAAAATGTGCCGTGATGGCTATATGATTATGAGGTAAAGACGTTATGTGGCAGCATAACGCATATGAAAGGTATATAAGCATGCACCTTACATCATACCGCATTTTTACGCTTTGTGTGTGAAAGCATAGCATGACATGCATATATCATGATCATATAGGCCTTGTTTTAGAATAGTTATGTACAGGACCATGTGTTTGAGCAAGCATCATATAGGCATCCCCAAGGTACCGGGGTATGGGACACTTGGCATCAGTCCGCATAGGCCCACAGTTGGAATCCACATGGAGCTCAGGTGCCAAGGGTATATTTGATTCCACTGTGAAGTGCGCGCACGACGGTGCTAAAAGCGCAAAGGAAAGGCGTTATATACGCAATATATATGAATATGATGAAAAGGAAAAAGGAAAAGGAACAAGGATATGTTGAAGTGACGGTTTATGATTTTGTGCCTAGTTCAATACTGTTATGTTATTGGTTTTGTTGCCACACTACTGGGATTATTCTCACCCCTTTGGGGCTGCTATTTTCATAAAATGGCAGGAAAGAGGAAAGCACTCTTGAAGACGTGAGTATATGGATGTCGGCTGTTGATTGGACTTTTGCTGTTGCTGCTTAATTGCTATATGACTGTATGATCTTGTATATGTTGAGAACTTTGATGATTGATGAAGTTATTACTTGAACTCTGTTAAGTCTTTTATGAACAGTGGCTGTTTTGAAACATTGCGAAAAGAATTCTTGAACGATTTACTAGGTGCTGAATTTTAACAGTTTTACCGGTACTTTACGGGTCATGTTTCAAGGGGCAAACGAACTCCGATTTACTATTATTTTATATGCACGCGAAGCCCCGGGAATGTACTTTCAAACTGTGCAGGTTTCATCTTTATACGAAATTTGTACAAATTTTTATAAGCTTCGCCTTACAGCCTGTTTCCAGAAAACGGGCAGGATTCACAAGCGTTTTACGTGTCCTGTTCCGTGGGGCTATTCACCTCCGAATCGCGCATAATTTATATGTACGCGATGCTCCGGATGTCTAGTTTTTCAGAAGCTTGGAATATTTTTTATCGCATCTAAATTCGATTTTATACAGATTTTATAAGACAGCAAGGTTTTCTGAAAAGCGTAGAAAACTCAGCAAAGGGTTTTATCAATGAAATTTTCCTTGTTCGATAAACAATCTCATCTTTCTCAAATTATTTTTTATGAGGATCAAACCTGGACTTTTTCAAATCTCCAATTTAAATGTTATTTGATAAAGCTTTTAATTAATTGAGTTCTTTACCGCTGCAACTCTAATACGATTTAGCAAACAACCCTCTTGGATGCATACAAGAGTGGGTGTTACAATTAATGAGTCAGTTATAAAGTAATGAGGCTGTTACGTGTGGAGTTAAGTTATTCAGATCAATGAAGAGGATTGCGATGCGGGATGAAACTTGGATGATATTAATGAGTTAGTTATAAAGTAATGAGGCTGTTATGTGTGGAGTTATGTTATTCATATCAATGATTAATGAGTCAGTTATAAAGTAATGAGGCTGTTACGTGTGGAGTTATGTTATTCAGATCAATGAAGAGGATTGCGATGCGGGATGAAACTTGGATGATATTAATGAGTTAGTTATAAAGTAATGAGGCTGTTATGTGTGGAGTTATGTTATTCATATCAATGATTAATGAGTCAGTTATAAAGTAATGAGGCTGTTACGTGTGGAGTTATGTTATTTAGATCAATGAAGAGGATTGCGATGCGGGATGAAACTTGGATGATATTAATGACTTAGTTATAAAGTAATGAGGCTGTTATGTGTGGAGTTATGTTATTTATATCAATGATTAATGAGTCAGTTATAAAGTAATGAGGCTGTTACGTGTGGAGTTATGTTATTCAGATCAATGAAGAGGATTGCGATGCGGGATGAAACTTGGATGATATTAATGAGTTAGTTATAAAGTAATGAGGCTGTTATGTGTGGAGTTATGTTATTCATTGATTGATATTAATGAGTCAGTTATAAAGTAATGAGGCTGTTATGTGTGGAGTAATGAGGCTGTCATGTGTGGAGTTATGTTATTCATTGATTGATATTAATGAGTCAGTTATAAAGTAATGAGGTTGTTATGTGTGGAGTTATGTTATTCATATCAATGATTAATGAGTCAGTTATAAAGTAATGAGGCTGTTATGTGTGGAGTTATGTTATTCAGATCAATGAAGAAATTCTCCACGAAATCCAATGAAACTTGGATGGGATGTTGGATATATTTAAGTATGGACGCCTGCAAAGAAACCAGATCAAAATTCGATGCCGGGGTATGCTTTTCCATTTTTTCGGATTTTCTCAATTTTCGCCTGTTCAGGGATCGATAAAAAATATTTCAGGCCCCGAAAAAGTGGTCTAAACGATGGAATTTGGCAAAAATAGGGTGGGCGTAACAATTCTCTTGTTAGTCTTGATCGGATGGCCACCCTCTACAAATTGGGCCTTCTTCCTCCTCGCAAAAAAGTGGTCTACTTGTGCAAAATTGGCA
>JAVKPL010004255.1:0-21285 GCA_032173675.1 Gastrolobium villosum
CGTCGAAAATGAAGTTTTTCGACGGAAAATGGATTCCGTAGAAGATTTTTGATGGAAAATGGTTTCCGTGGAAGATTTTTGATGGAAAATGAATTCCTTCGAAAACGGATGAATAAAATAAATGCAAAAGAAATTGATTTTGTGAAGTTTTTCGACGGAAAATGGATTCCGTCGAAGATTTTTGACGGAAAATGAATTCCGTCGAAAATGGATGAATAAAATAAATGCATAAGAAATTGATTTTATGAAGTTTTTCGACGGAAAATAGATTCCGTCGAAGATTTTTGACGAAAAATGAATTCCGTCGAAAATGGATGAATAAAATAAATGCAAAAGAAATTGATTTTATGAAGTTTTTCGACGAAAAAAGGATTCTGTCGAAGATTTTTGACGAAAAATGTATTCCGTCGAAAACAGATGAATAAAATAAATGCAAAAGAAATTGATTTTGTGAAGTTTTTCGACGGAAAATAGATTCCGTCGAAGATTTTTGACGGAAAATGAATTCCGTCGAAAATGGATGAATAAGATAAATGCAAAAGAAATTGATTTTATGAAGTTTTTCGACGAAAAAAGGATTCCGTCGAAGATTTTCGACGGAAAACAAATTCCGTCGAAAATGGATGAATAAAATAAATGCAAAAGAAATTTATTTTGTGATGTTTTTCGACGGAAAATGGATTCCGTAGAAGATTTTTGACGGAAAATGGATTCCGTCGAAGACTTTTGACGGAAAATGAATTCCATCGAAAACGGATGAATAAAATAAATGCAAAAGAAATTGATTTTGTGACGATTTTCGACTGAAAACGGATTCCGTCGAAAATGGATCAATAAAATAAATGCAAAAGAAATTGGTTTTGTGAAGTTTTTCGACGGAAAATGGATTCCGTCGAAGATTTTTGACGGAAAATGTATTCCATCGAAGATTGATGAATTAAATTAATGCAAAAGAAATTGATTTTGTGAAGTTTTTCGACGGAAAACAAATTCCGTCGAAAACAGATGAATAAAATAAATCCAAAAGAAATTGATTTTGTGAAGTTTTTCGACGGAAAATGGATTCCGTAGAAGATTTTTGATGGAAAATGGATTCCATCGAAGATTTTTGACGGAAAATGAATTCCATCGAAAACGGATGAATAAAATAAATGCAAAAGAAATTGATTTTGTGAAGCTTTTCGACGGAAAATGGATTTCGTCGAAGATTTTTGACTGAAAATGTATTCCGTCGAAATCGGTTGAATAAAATAAATGCAAAAGAAATTGATTTTGTGAAGTTTTTCGACGGAAAACGGATTCCGTCGAGAATGGATGAATAAAATAAATGCAAAAGAAATTGATTTTTTGAAGTTTTTCGACGGAAAACGGATTCCGTCGAGAATGGATGAATAAAATAAATGCAAAAGAAATTGATTATTTGAAGTTTTTCGACGAAAAATGTATTCCGTCGAAGATTTTTGACGAAAAATGAATTCCGTCGAAAATGGATGAATAAAATAAATGCAAAAGAAATTGATTTTATCAAGTTTTTCGACGAAAAATGTATTCCGTCGAAAACGGATAAATAAAATAAATGTAAAAGAAATTGATTTTGTGAAGATTTTTAACGGAAAATGAATTCCGTCGAAAATGAAGTTTTTCGACGGAAAATGGATTCCGTAGAAGATTTTTGATGGAAAATGGTTTCCGTGGAAGATTTTTGATGGAAAATGAATTCCTTCGAAAATGGATGAATAAAATAAATGCAAAAGAAATTGATTTTATCAAGTTTTTCGACGCAAAATGTATTCCGTCGAAAACGGATTAATAAAATAAATGTAAAAGAAATTGATTTTGTGAAGATTTTTAACGGAAAATGAATTCCGTCGAAAATGAAGTTTTTCGACGGAAAATGGATTCCGTAGAAGATTTTTGATGGAAAATGGTTTCCGTGGAAGATTTTTGATGGAAAATGAATTCCTTCGAAAACGGATGAATAAAATAAATGCAAAAGAAATTGATTTTGTGATGTTTTTCGACGGAAAATGGATTCCGTCGAAGATTTTTGACGGAAAATGAATTCCGTCGAAAATGGATGAATAAAATAAATGCATAAGAAATTGATTTTAAGAAGTTTTTCGACGGAAAATAGATTCCGTAGAAGATTTTTGACGAAAAATGAATTCCGTCGAAAATGGATGAATAAAATAAATGCAAAAGAAATTGATTTTATGAAGTTTTTCGACGAAAAAAGGATTCTGTCGAAGATTTTTGACGAAAAATGTATTCCGTCGAAAACAGATGAATAAAATAAATGCAAAAGAAATTGATTTTGTGAAGTTTTTCGACGGAAAATAGATTCCGTCGAAGATTTTTGACGGAAAATGAATTCCGTCGAAAATGGATGAATAAAATAAATGCAAAAGAAATTGATTTTATGAAGTTTTTCGACGAAAAAAGGATTCTGTCGAAGATTTTTGACGAAAAATGTATTCCGTCGAAAACAGATGAATAAAATAAATGCAAAAGAAATTGATTTTGTGAAGTTTTTCGACGGAAAATGGATTCCGTAGAAGATTTTTGATGGAAAATGGATTCCATCGAAGATTTTTGACGGAAAATGAATTCCATCGAAAACGGATGAATAAAATAAATGCAAAAGAAATTGATTTTGTGAAGCTTTTCGACGGAAAATGGATTTCGTCGAAGATTTTTGACTGAAAATGTATTCCGTCGAAATCGGTTGAATAAAATAAATGCAAAAGAAATTGATTTTGTGAAGTTTTTCGACGGAAAACGGATTCCGTCGAGAATGGATGAATAAAATAAATGGAAAAGAAATTGATTTTTTGAAGTTTTTCGACGGAAAACGGATTCCGTCGAGAATGGATGAATAAAATAAATGCAAAAGAAATTGATTATTTGAAGTTTTTCGACGAAAAATGTATTCCGTCGAAGATTTTTGACGAAAAATGAATTCCGTCGAAAATGGATGAATAAAATAAATGCATAAGAAATTGATTTTAAGAAGTTTTTCGACGGAAAATATATTCCGTAGAAGATTTTTGACGAAAAATGAATTCCGTCGAAAATGGATGAATAAAATAAATGCAAAAGAAATTGATTTTATGAAGTTTTTCGACGAAAAAAGGATTCCGTAGAAGATTTTTGATGGAAAATGGTTTCCGCGGAAGATTTTTGATGGAAAATGAATTCCTTCGAAAACGGATAAATAAAATAAATGCAAAAGAAATTGATTTTGTGAAGTTTTTCGACGGAAAATGGATTCCGTCGAAGATTTTTGACGGAAAATGAATTCCGTCGAAAATGGATGAATAAAATAAATGCATAAGAAATTGATTTTAAGAAGTTTTTCGACGGAAAATAGATTCCGTAGAAGATTTTTGACGAAAAATGAATTCCGTCGAAAATGGATGAATAAAATAAATGCAAAAGAAATTGATTTTATGAAGTTTTTCGACGAAAAAAGGATTCTGTCGAAGATTTTTGACGAAAAATGTATTCCGTCGAAAACAGATGAATAAAATAAATGCAAAAGAAATTGATTTTGTGAAGTTTTTCGACGGAAAATAGATTCCGTCGAAGATTTTTGACGGAAAATGAATTCCGTCGAAAATGGATGAATAAAATAAATGCAAAAGAAATTGATTTTATGAAGTTTTTCGACGAAAAAAGGATTCCGTCGAAGATTTTCGACGGAAAACAAATTCCGTCGAAAACGGATGAATAAAATAAATGCAAAAGAAATTTATTTTGTGATGTTTTTCGACGGAAAATGGATTCCGTAGAAGATTTTTGACGGAAAATGGATTCCGTCGAAGACTTTTGACGGAAAATGAATTCCATCGAAAACGGATGAATAAAATAAATGCAAAAGAAATTGATTTTGTGACGATTTTCGACTGAAAACGGATTCCGTCGAAAATGGATCAATAAAATAAATGCAAAAGAAATTGGTTTTGTGAAGTTTTTCGACGGAAAATGGATTCCGTCGAAGATTTTTGACGGAAAATGTATTCCATCGAAGATTGATGAATTAAATTAATGCAAAAGAAATTGATTTTGTGAAGTTTTTCGACGGAAAACAAATTCCGTCGAAAACAGATGAATAAAATAAATCCAAAAGAAATTGATTTTGTGAAGTTTTTCGACGGAAAATGGATTCCGTAGAAGATTTTTGATGGAAAATGGATTCCATCGAAGATTTTTGACGGAAAATGAATTCCATCGAAAACGGATGAATAAAATAAATGCAAAAGAAATTGATTTTGTGAAGCTTTTCGACGGAAAATGGATTTCGTCGAAGATTTTTGACTGAAAATGTATTCCGTCGAAATCGGTTGAATAAAATAAATGCAAAAGAAATTGATTTTGTGAAGTTTTTCGACGGAAAACGGATTCCGTCGAGAATGGATGAATAAAATAAATGCAAAAGAAATTGATTTTTTGAAGTTTTTCGACGGAAAACGGATTCCGTCGAGAATGGATGAATAAAATAAATGCAAAAGAAATTGATTATTTGAAGTTTTTCGACGAAAAATGTATTCCGTCGAAGATTTTTGACGAAAAATGAATTCCGTCGAAAATGGATGAATAAAATAAATGCAAAAGAAATTGATTTTATCAAGTTTTTCGACGAAAAATGTATTCCGTCGAAAACGGATTAATAAAATAAATGTAAAAGAAATTGATTTTGTGAAGATTTTTAACGGAAAATGAATTCCGTCGAAAATGAAGTTTTTCGACGGAAAATGGATTCCGTAGAAGATTTTTGATGGAAAATGGTTTCCGTGGAAGATTTTTGATGGAAAATGAATTCCTTCGAAAATGGATGAATAAAATAAATGCAAAAGAAATTGATTTTATCAAGTTTTTCGACGCAAAATGTATTCCGTCGAAAACGGATTAATAAAATAAATGTAAAAGAAATTGATTTTGTGAAGATTTTTAACGGAAAATGAATTCCGTCGAAAAAAGTTTTTCGACGGAAAATGGATTCCGTAGAAGATTTTTGATGGAAAATGGTTTCCGTGGAAGATTTTTGATGGAAAATGAATTCCTTCGAAAACGGATGAATAAAATAAATGCAAAAGAAATTGATTTTGTGAAGTTTTTCGACGGAAAATGGATTCCGTCGAAGATTTTTGACGGAAAATGAATTCCGTCGAAAATGGATGAATAAAATAAATGCATAAGAAATTGATTTTATGAAGTTTTTCGACGGAAAATAGATTCCGTCGAAGATTTTTGACGAAAAATGAATTCCGTCGAAAATGGATGAATAAAATAAATGCAAAAGAAATTGATTTTATGAAGTTTTTCGACGAAAAAAGGATTCTGTCGAAGATTTTTGACGAAAAATGTATTCCGTCGAAAACAGATGAATAAAATAAATGCAAAAGAAATTGATTTTGTGAAGTTTTTCGACGGAAAATAGATTCCGTCGAAGATTTTTGACGGAAAATGAATTCCGTCGAAAATGGATGAATAAAATAAATGCAAAAGAAATTGATTTTATGAAGTTTTTCGACGAAAAAAGGATTCCGTCGAAGATTTTCGACGGAAAACAAATTCCGTCGAAAACGGATGAATAAAATAAATGCAAAAGAAATTTATTTTGTGATGTTTTTCGACGGAAAATGGATTCCGTAGAAGATTTTTGACGGAAAATGGATTCCGTCGAAGACTTTTGACGGAAAATGAATTCCATCGAAAACGGATGAATAAAATAAATGCAAAAGAAATTGATTTTGTGACGATTTTCGACTGAAAACGGATTCCGTCGAAAATGGATCAATAAAATAAATGCAAAAGAAATTGGTTTTGTGAAGTTTTTCGACGGAAAATGGATTCCGTCGAAGATTTTTGACGGAAAATGTATTCCATCGAAGATTGATGAATTAAATTAATGCAAAAGAAATTGATTTTGTGAAGTTTTTCGACGGAAAACAAATTCCGTCGAAAACAGATGAATAAAATAAATCCAAAAGAAATTGATTTTGTGAAGTTTTTCGACGGAAAATGGATTCCGTAGAAGATTTTTGATGGAAAATGGATTCCATCGAAGATTTTTGACGGAAAATGAATTCCATCGAAAACGGATGAATAAAATAAATGCAAAAGAAATTGATTTTGTGAAGCTTTTCGACGGAAAATGGATTTCGTCGAAGATTTTTGACTGAAAATGTATTCCGTCGAAATCGGTTGAATAAAATAAATGCAAAAGAAATTGATTTTGTGAAGTTTTTCGACGGAAAACGGATTCCGTCGAGAATGGATGAATAAAATAAATGCAAAAGAAATTGATTTTTTGAAGTTTTTCGACGGAAAACGGATTCCGTCGAGAATGGATGAATAAAATAAATGCAAAAGAAATTGATTATTTGAAGTTTTTCGACGAAAAATGTATTCCGTCGAAGATTTTTGACGAAAAATGAATTCCGTCGAAAATGGATGAATAAAATAAATGCAAAAGAAATTGATTTTATCAAGTTTTTCGACGAAAAATGTATTCCGTCGAAAACGGATTAATAAAATAAATGTAAAAGAAATTGATTTTGTGAAGATTTTAAACGGAAAATGAATTCCGTCGAAAATGAAGTTTTTCGACGGAAAATGGATTCCGTAGAAGATTTTTGATGGAAAATGGTTTCCGTGGAAGATTTTTGATGGAAAATGAATTCCTTCGAAAATGGATGAATAAAATAAATGCAAAAGAAATTGATTTTATCAAGTTTTTCGACGCAAAATGTATTCCGTCGAAAACGGATTAATAAAATAAATGTAAAAGAAATTGATTTTGTGAAGATTTTTAACGGAAAATGAATTCCGTCGAAAATGAAGTTTTTCGACGGAAAATGGATTCCGTAGAAGATTTTTGATGGAAAATGGTTTCCGTGGAAGATTTTTGATGGAAAATGAATTCCTTCGAAAACGGATGAATAAAATAAATGCAAAAGAAATTGATTTTGTGAAGTTTTTCGACGGAAAATGGATTCCGTCGAAGATTTTTGACGGAAAATGAATTCCGTCGAAAATGGATGAATAAAATAAATGCATAAGAAATTGATTTTATGAAGTTTTTCGACGGAAAATAGATTCCGTAGAAGATTTTTGACGAAAAATGAATTCCGTCGAAAATGGATGAATAAAATAAATGCAAAAGAAATTGATTTTATGAAGTTTTTCGACGAAAAAAGGATTCTGTCGAAGATTTTTGACGAAAAATGTATTCCGTCGAAAACAGATGAATAAAATAAATGCAAAAGAAATTGATTTTGTGAAGTTTTTCGACGGAAAATAGATTCCGTCGAAGATTGACGGAAAATGAATTCCGTCGAAAATGGATGAATAAAATAAATGCAAAAGAAATTGATTTTATGAAGTTTTTCGACGAAAAAAGGATTCCGTCGAAGATTTTCGACGGAAAACAAATTCCGTCGAAAACGGATGAATAAAATAAATGCAAAAGAAATTTATTTTGTGATGTTTTTCGACGGAAAATGGATTCCGTAGAAGATTTTTGACGGAAAATGGATTCCGTCGAAGACTTTTGACGGAAAATGAATTCCATCGAAAACGGATGAATAAAATAAATGCAAAAGAAATTGATTTTGTGACGATTTTCGACTGAAAACGGATTCCGTCGAAAATGGATCAATAAAATAAATGCAAAAGAAATTGGTTTTGTGAAGTTTTTCGACGGAAAATGGATTCCGTCGAAGATTTTTGACGGAAAATGTATTCCATCGAAGATTGATGAATTAAATTAATGCAAAAGAAATTGATTTTGTGAAGTTTTTCGACGGAAAACAAATTCCGTCGAAAACAGATGAATAAAATAAATCCAAAAGAAATTGATTTTGTGAAGTCTTTCGACGGAAAATGGATTCCGTAGAAGATTTTTGATGGAAAATGGATTCCATCGAAGATTTTTGACGGAAAATGAATTCCATCGAAAACGGATGAATAAAATAAATGCAAAAGAAATTGATTTTGTGAAGCTTTTCGACGGAAAATGGATTTCGTCGAAGATTTTTGACTGAAAATGTATTCCGTCGAAATCGGTTGAATAAAATAAATGCAAAAGAAATTGATTTTGTGAAGTTTTTCGACGGAAAACGGATTCCGTCGAGAATGGATGAATAAAATAAATGCAAAAGAAATTGATTTTTTGAAGTTTTTCGACGGAAAACGGATTCCGTCGAGAATGGATGAATAAAATAAATGCAAAAGAAATTGATTATTTGAAGTTTTTCGACGAAAAATGTATTCCGTCGAAGATTTTTGACGAAAAATGAATTCCGTCGAAAATGGATGAATAAAATAAATGCAAAAGAAATTGATTTTATCAAGTTTTTCGACGAAAAATGTATTCCGTCGAAAACGGATTAATAAAATAAATGTAAAAGAAATTGATTTTGTGAAGATTTTAAACGGAAAATGAATTCCGTCGAAAATGAAGTTTTTCGACGGAAAATGGATTCCGTAGAAGATTTTTGATGGAAAATGGTTTCCGTGGAAGATTTTTGATGGAAAATGAATTCCTTCGAAAATGGATGAATAAAATAAATGCAAAAGAAATTGATTTTATCAAGTTTTTCGACGCAAAATGTATTCCGTCGAAAACGGATTAATAAAATAAATGTAAAAGAAATTGATTTTGTGAAGATTTTTAACGGAAAATGAATTCCGTCGAAAATGAAGTTTTTCGACGGAAAATGGATTCCGTAGAAGATTTTTGATGGAAAATGGTTTCCGTGGAAGATTTTTGATGGAAAATGAATTCCTTCGAAAACGGATGAATAAAATAAATGCAAAAGAAATTGATTTTGTGAAGTTTTTCGACGGAAAATGGATTCCGTCGAAGATTTTTGACGGAAAATGAATTCCGTCGAAAATGGATGAATAAAATAAATGCATAAGAAATTGATTTTATGAAGTTTTTCGACGGAAAATAGATTCCGTCGAAGATTTTTGACGAAAAATGAATTCCGTCGAAAATGGATGAATAAAATAAATGCAAAAGAAATTGATTTTATGAAGTTTTTCGACGAAAAAAGGATTCTGTCGAAGATTTTTGACGAAAAATGTATTCCGTCGAAAACAGATGAATAAAATAAATGCAAAAGAAATTGATTTTGTGAAGTTTTTCGACGGAAAATAGATTCCGTCGAAGATTTTTGACGGAAAATGAATTCCGTCGAAAATGGATGAATAAAATAAATGCAAAAGAAATTGATTTTATGAAGTTTTTCGACGAAAAAAGGATTCCGTCGAAGATTTTCGACGGAAAACAAATTCCGTCGAAAACGGATGAATAAAATAAATGCAAAAGAAATTTATTTTGTGATGTTTTTCGACGGAAAATGGATTCCGTAGAAGATTTTTGACGGAAAATGGATTCCGTCGAAGACTTTTGACGGAAAATGAATTCCATCGAAAACGGATGAATAAAATAAATGCAAAAGAAATTGATTTTGTGACGATTTTCGACTGAAAACGGATTCCGTCGAAAATGGATCAATAAAATAAATGCAAAAGAAATTGGTTTTGTGAAGTTTTTCGACGGAAAATGGATTCCGTCGAAGATTTTTGACGGAAAATGTATTCCATCGAAGATTGATGAATTAAATTAATGCAAAAGAAATTGATTTTGTGAAGTTTTTCGACGGAAAACAAATTCCGTCGAAAACAGATGAATAAAATAAATCCAAAAGAAATTGATTTTGTGAAGTTTTTCGACGGAAAATGGATTCCGTAGAAGATTTTTGATGGAAAATGGATTCCATCGAAGATTTTTGACGGAAAATGAATTCCATCGAAAACGGATGAATAAAATAAATGCAAAAGAAATTGATTTTGTGAAGCTTTTCGACGGAAAATGGATTTCGTCGAAGATTTTTGACTGAAAATGTATTCCGTCGAAATCGGTTGAATAAAATAAATGCAAAAGAAATTGATTTTGTGAAGTTTTTCGACGGAAAACGGATTCCGTCGAGAATGGATGAATAAAATAAATGCAAAAGAAATTGATTTTTTGAAGTTTTTCGACGGAAAACGGATTCCGTCGAGAATGGATGAATAAAATAAATGCAAAAGAAATTGATTATTTGAAGTTTTTCGACGAAAAATGTATTCCGTCGAAGATTTTTGACGAAAAATGAATTCCGTCGAAAATGGATGAATAAAATAAATGCAAAAGAAATTGATTTTATCAAGTTTTTCGACGAAAAATGTATTCCGTCGAAAACGGATTAATAAAATAAATGTAAAAGAAATTGATTTTGTGAAGATTTTTAACGGAAAATGAAGTCCGTCGAAAATGAAGTTTTTCGACGGAAAATGGATTCCGTAGAAGATTTTTGATGGAAAATGGTTTCCGTGGAAGATTTTTGATGGAAAATGAATTCCTTCGAAAATGGATGAATAAAATAAATGCAAAAGAAATTGATTTTATCAAGTTTTTCGACGCAAAATGTATTCCGTCGAAAACGGATTAATAAAATAAATGTAAAAGAAATTGATTTTGTGAAGATTTTTAACGGAAAATGAATTCCGTCGAAAATGAAGTTTTTCGACGGAAAATGGATTCCGTAGAAGATTTTTGATGGAAAATGGTTTCCGTGGAAGATTTTTGATGGAAAATGAATTCCTTCGAAAACGGATGAATAAAATAAATGCAAAAGAAATTGATTTTGTGAAGTTTTTCGACGGAAAATGGATTCCGTCGAAGATTTTTGACGGAAAATGAATTCCGTCGAAAATGGATGAATAAAATAAATGCATAAGAAATTGATTTTATGAAGTTTTTCGACGGAAAATAGATTCCGTAGAAGATTTTTGACGAAAAATGAATTCCGTCGAAAATGGATGAATAAAATAAATGCAAAAGAAATTGATTTTATGAAGTTTTTCGACGAAAAAAGGATTCTGTCGAAGATTTTTGACGAAAAATGTATTCCGTCGAAAACAGATGAATAAAATAAATGCAAAAGAAATTGATTTTGTGAAGTTTTTCGACGGAAAATAGATTCCGTCGAAGATTTTTGACGGAAAATGAATTCCGTCGAAAATGGATGAATAAAATAAATGCAAAAGAAATTGATTTTATGAAGTTTTTCGACGAAAAAAGGATTCCGTCGAAGATTTTCGACGGAAAACAAATTCCGTCGAAAACGGATGAATAAAATAAATGCAAAAGAAATTTATTTTGTGATGTTTTTCGACGGAAAATGGATTCCGTAGAAGATTTTTGACGGAAAATGGATTCCGTCGAAGACTTTTGACGGAAAATGAATTCCATCGAAAACGGATGAATAAAATAAATGCAAAAGAAATTGATTTTGTGACGATTTTCGACTGAAAACGGATTCCGTCGAAAATGGATCAATAAAATAAATGCAAAAGAAATTGGTTTTGTGAAGTTTTTCGACGGAAAATGGATTCCGTCGAAGATTTTTGACGGAAAATGTATTCCATCGAAGATTGATGAATTAAATTAATGCAAAAGAAATTGATTTTGTGAAGTTTTTCGACGGAAAACAAATTCCGTCGAAAACAGATGAATAAAATAAATCCAAAAGAAATTGATTTTGTGAAGTTTTTCGACGGAAAATGGATTCCGTAGAAGATTTTTGATGGAAAATGGATTCCATCGAAGATTTTTGACGGAAAATGAATTCCATCGAAAACGGATGAATAAAATAAATGCAAAAGAAATTGATTTTGTGAAGCTTTTCGATGGAAAATGGATTTCGTCGAAGATTTTTGACTGAAAATGTATTCCGTCGAAATCGGTTGAATAAAATAAATGCAAAAGAAATTGATTTTGTGAAGTTTTTCGACGGAAAACGGATTCCGTCGAGAATGGATGAATAAAATAAATGCAAAAGAAATTGATTTTTTGAAGTTTTTCGACGGAAAACGGATTCCGTCGAGAATGGATGAATAAAATAAATGCAAAAGAAATTGATTTTTTGAAGTTTTTCGACGAAAAATGTATTCCGTCGAAGATTTTTGACGAAAAATGAATTCCGTCGAAAATGGATGAATAAAATAAATGCAAAAGAAATTGATTTTATCAAGTTTTTCGACGAAAAATGTATTCCGTCGAAAACGGATTAATAAAATAAATGTAAAAGAAATTGATTTTGTGAAGATTTTTAACGGAAATTCCGTCGAAAATGAAGTTTTTCGACGGAAATGGATTCCGTAGAAGATTTTTGATGGAAAATGGTTTCCGTGGAAGATTTTTGATGGAAAATGAATTCCTTCGAAAATGGATGAATAAAATAAATGCAAAAGAAATTGATTTTGTGAAGCTTTTCGACGGAAAATGGATTTCGTCGAAGATTTTTGATTGAAAATGTATTCCGTCGAAATCGGTTGAATAAAGTAAATGCAAAAGAAATTGATTTTGTGAAGTTTTTCGACGGAAAACGGATTCCGTCGAGAATGGATGAATAAAATAAATGCAAAAGAAATTGATTTTGTGAAGTTTTTCGACGAGAAATGAATTCCGTCGAAGATTTTTGACGGAAAATGAATTCCGTCGAAAATGGATGAATAAAATAAATGCAAAAGAAATTGATTTTATCAAGTTTTTCGACGAAAAATGTATTCCGTCGAAAACGGATTAATAAAATAAATGTAAAAGAAATTGATTTTGTGAAGATTTTTAACGGAAAATGAATTCCGTCGAAAATGAAGTTTTTCGACGGAAAATGGATTCCGTAGAAGATTTTTGATGGAAAATGGTTTCCGTGGAAGATTTTTGATGGAAAATGAATTCCTTCGAAAACGGATGAATAAAATAAATGCAAAAGAAATTGATTTTGTGAAGTTTTTCGACGGAAAATGGATTCCGTCGAAGATTTTTGACGGAAAATGAATTCCGTCGAAAATGGATGAATAAAATAAATGCATAAGAAATTGATTTTATGAAGTTTTTCGACGGAAAATAGATTCCGTCGAAGATTTTTGACGAAAAATGAATTCCGTCGAAAATGGATGAATAAAATAAATGCAAAAGAAATTGATTTTATGAAGTTTTTCGACGAAAAAAGGATTCTGTCGAAGATTTTTGACGAAAAATGTATTCCGTCGAAAACAGATGAATAAAATAAATGCAAAAGAAATTGATTTTGTGAAGTTTTTCGACGGAAAATAGATTCCGTCGAAGATTTTTGACGGAAAATGAATTCCGTCGAAAATGGATGAATAAAATAAATGCAAAAGAAATTGATTTTATGAAGTTTTTTGACGAAAAAAGGATTCCGTCGAAGATTTTCGACGGAAAAATGTATTCCGTCGAAAACGGATGAATAAAATAAATGCAAAAGAAATTTATTTTGTGAAGTTTTTCGACGGAAAATGGATTCCGTAGAAGATTTTTGACGGAAAATGGATTCCGTCTAAGACTTTTGACGGAAAATGAATTCCATCGAAAACGGATGAATAAAATAAATGCAAAAGAAATTGATTTTGTGTAACGCCCTCCCTTGTATGCATCCAAGAGAGTCGTTTGCTAAGCGGAATTAGAGTCGTTAACGTAACATGAGCTAACAAAGATTCTCATGTCAAATCCGAAACACGTTTCTACAATTCTTATGACTTCTGTTTGGATGATAAAAAATGTTTCAAGTGATTTAAAAAGGGCATGTTTGGGGCTTCGCGTGCATATAAAATAATAGTAAATCGGAGTCCGTTTGCTCATAAAAACATCACCCGTAAGGTGCACTGTAAAAATTTCAGCACTTAAATTCTTTTCATAAAGATTTTCCAAAACAGCCGCTGTTCATAAAAGTTCAAGGTAAAATAGAGTTGATAGAGTCTACAGTCATCCAAGAGTGCCAAAATATCAAACATTGCAGTCATCCAATCAAGCAAACAGCAACAGTACAAGTCCATTCATCAGCAAGCAACAGCAAACATCACGTCTTCATGTGTTTTTACGTCCTCCTGCCATTTTGGAAAAATAGCAGCCCCGAAGGGGTGAGAATAATCCCAGTAGTGTGGCAACAAAACCAGTAATATAACAGTATTAACTAGGCACAAAATCATAAACAGTCACTTCAACATATCCTTGTTCCTTTTCCTTTTCCTTTTCATCATATTCATATATTGCGTATATAACGCCTTTCCTTTGCGCTTTTAGCACCGTCGTGCGCGCACTTCACAGTGGAATCAAATATCCCTTGGCACCTGAGCTCCATGTGGATTCCATCTGTGGGCCTATGCGGACTGATGCCAAGTGTCCCATACCCCGGTACCTTGGGGATGCCTATATGATGCTTGCTCAAACATATGGTCCTGTACATAACTATTCTATAACAATGCCTATATGATCTTGATACATGTATGTCATGCTATGCTTTCACACACAAAGCGTAAAAATGCGGTATGATGTAAGGTGCATGCTTATTTACCTTTCATATGCGTTATGCTGCCACATAACGTCTTTACCTCATAATCATATAGCCCTCACGGCACATTTTTGGCAGTTTCCTTTCATCATAATGGAACATAATATTTTTACGGCATATGGAGCATCATGTCACAATTTTATACCAGTAGTCAATAGTCACATTAGGCAATATCGCCTGACACTTACCTTTGCGTGTCTTAAATATTACCAAACAGCAGCGAAGTATCTCACTTTTTAAGCGCACCTAAATCAATTACAACCAATCATTTACAGTGGCTATTTACAGCAGAAACAGTGAGCATACAGCAGTGTCTTACAGTGGAAAATAGTGAGCATACAGCAGTGTCTTACAGTGGAAAACAGTGAGCATACAACAGTGTTTTACAGCAGCAAAACAGTGAGCATACAGCAGCGTTTTTACAGCAGAAAACAGTGACGTTTTACAGCAGAAAAATAGTAGCACCTTACAGCAGAAACAGTGAACGTTTAAAACAGAAACAGTGGCACTTTGGGCCTCAAAACAGTGGCAGAACAGTGGTATTAACAGTGGCAGAAACAGTGGCATGAATGGTACATTTTTGAGCATTAAAACAGTAGCATAAATCATGGTTTTTGGACATTGAAACAGTGGCATATTATGGACTAAAACAGTGGCATTTGATGCATAAAACAGTGGCATATTATGGACTAAAATAGTGGCATTTTATGCATAAAACAGTGGCATATTATGGACTAAAACAGTGGCATTTTATGCATAAAACAGTGGCATATGATGGCTAAAACAGTGAGTGTTTTTATGCATCAAAACAGTGGCATGAAGAGGGATTTTTGAACATCAAGACAGTGGCATAAATGTGCAGAAACAGTGGCATATAATGTGCAGAAACAGTGGCATATAATATGCAGAAACAGTGGCATATAATGTGCAGAAACAGTGGCATATAATGTGCAGAAACAGTGGCATATATGTCCCTCCAAACAGTGGCATATTCATACAAAAATAGTGGCATATAACTTAAGCATGGCCATGAGACTTTTATGCACACAAATCATCATGAATTAGCTCCACCATTCTACTTTTATCATGCTCATACTTGAATCCAAAACCACACATAATCAAGGAGACATTCAAGCATACATACATGGTTACACAATGAAAGTGTTCTAAGTTCAAGGCCTACCTCTTGTAGCACACACTCCTTGATCAAGAATCACACACCTCCTTCTAGCTTAACAACACAACAAGTCCACACTTCCTAGGAGAAGATCTATGCGCAATCAAGGATGAGGAGGAGCAACTTGGACAGCTACCAAAAGGTGAGGAATCAAGACTGAACAGTGAGGTGAAAGTGAGGAGGAAAGCTTACTCTTGCTTGGGACAAAGGCTACGGTTTTGAGAGGTGAGGGAGGGTAAGTGACCAAGGTTTTTCCTTCTCCAAGAGGCTTGTAGGTTCGGCTAGGAGAGTGAGGGAATGAGGGAGGAACTTGGCTGCACTTGTACATGAGGCCAGCCCCTTCCTTATGCGCAAATTTAAAGGGAAAGTGAGGAGAAGTGGCATGATTAAGCATCATGAAATTTCTGGTTACTTGAAGAAGTGGGGCTGCACACAAGGTTGCTTCTAAAGTACTCTATGCACATGCAAGGAGGTGAGGGAAAGGTTCAGATCTGAATGAGTGCTAACAAGTCAGAATTTTCTTGCACAAACAGCCAAACCATGCGCACAAGGTGAGGTGTGAGGGAGGTTCACTAAGTCCACAAGCAAGACAGCTTTGTGGCAGCCAAGAAATCTGATTTTGGGGCTGTCTTGTGCGCATAAAATGATGAAGATGCAGCCCCAAGATCCTACTTATGATGCATGTGGAAGCAAGGGCAGGTTTGGCTCATGATGGACTGCCAAAAGCATGCAAAAATCTGCACATGGCAGCCTCATGATGGAAGGTGTAAGGTGATTCTCCAAGTCAACAAGTTAGGCAGTTTTGTGACACAAGAAATCTGATCCATGACTCCCCCCATGTGCGCCAAAATGAAGGAAGATGCAGCCTAATATCTTGCTAAATGGTACATGTGTCCTCCATGCAATGAAATTGAAATCAAGTGATGCATAAGCAAGGTGAGGTGGCGGTCAACAAGAGGGAAATTGGCAGATTTTTTCTAAGTATTTTTCACCTTCTTGTGCGCATGAATGAGAAGGAAATACATCTAGCCATGTGCAAGCTCCTTGGTGCACAAACAACCTTGTTGGACAAGGCTTAGGGGAAGAAATATTGGGTACAACTTTGGGCTGAACAAGGTGGATCCAAAAGCCAACCTTGGGCCATTGGCCACACACACAAAGAATCAAATCACATAAGTCCAAAGGTGACAAGTCCACACACACACTAGCCCACTTCCAAAGTCCAATAAACACTAAGGCCTTCTAACCCACACTCATATTACTCATATGATTAAATTCACATGTCTACATATTTATCCTCCTATGATTTAATTTAATTAATTACCTTAGTCTCATCCAAGGATAAAGATCAACAATTCGCAAGCCATCACACATAAACCATACATCCGAAATCTACACATACATTTATAACATATAGTAATTATGTATTTTACTAATTATGCGGGATGTTACACTCTCCCCACCAAATAGGAATTTTGTCCGCAAAATAAACTTACTTAAGAGCTAAACAATTCTGGATAGCGTTTCTGAATGTCGTCCTCGCGCTCCCAAGTGGCCTCAGCTGCCGATCTGTTGTTCCACAATACTTTCACCAACGGGATCTCTTTAGAACGGAGTCGCTTGACGGATCTTTCAAGAATTTGCAACGGTTGCACTTGATACGTCAGATCTTCCTTTAGTTCCACTTCTTCTGGCTGTAACACGTGAGATGGATCAGAGAGATACCTCCGGAGCTGCGACACATGAAATACATTGTGAATTCCTGACAAATTGGGTGGTAAAGCCAACCGGTATGCAGACTCTCCAATCCGGTCCATAATCAGATACGGTCCTAAGTACCGTGGACTTAACTTCTTTACTCCCATTCTCCTTCCAAGTCCCGATGTAGGTGTGATTCTCAAAAATACATGGTCTCCGACTTCGAAAGATAGAGGCTTATGACGCTTGTCGTAATAACTCTTCTGTCTGGCCTGAGCCCTCTGCATATTTTCCCGAATCTTCTCTACCTGTTTGGATGTCTCTTGAATTAGATCAGGTCCTAACATACTTCGCTCACCCACTTCAGTCCAGCATAAAGGGGATCTGCATTTTCTCCCATACAACGCTTCATACGGTGCCATCTGAATACTGGAATGGTAACTATTGTTGTAAGCGAATTCAATCAAAGAAAGATAGTTATCCCAGCTGCCTCCTAACTCCAAAACACATGCTCGTAACATGTCCTCTAATGCTTGAATGGTGCGTTCCGTTTGACCATCGGTCTGCGGATGATAAGCAGTACTCAGCCTCAATTGGGTCCCTAATGCTCTTTGAAAGGATTCCCAAAACTTAGATGTAAACTTGGGATCACGATCGCTGACAATACTCGTAGGAACTCCATGAAGCTTCACAATCTCCTGCATGTAAATTCTAGCAAGCCTCTCTGTATCATACGTGGTTCTAACTCGCAAGAAATGAGCTGACTTCGTCAAACGATCAACAATCACCCAGATAGAATCATATCCTTCTCGCGTCCGAGGAAGTCCAACTACAAAATCCATCGCGATACTGTCCCACTTCCATTCGGGAATCTCCAAAGGTTGAAGGAGTCCCGACGGTTTCTGATGTTCGTACTTCACCTTCTGACAAGTTAAGCATCGAGATACATACTCCGCAATATCACGCTTCATACCCGGCCACCAAAACGAGGTCTTCAAATCATGGTACATCTTCGTGGATCCAGGATGAACTGCATACTTACCCTTGTGAGCCTCCTGTAAAACTTCTTGCTTCAACTCTTCATTCGGCACAACCAGCCGTCCTTGAAATCTCCAAACATCATTCTCATCCTTTACAACATCTTGGTTGCCAACCAAATCACGGACTAACTCTTCATCTTTCTGAGCTTCCTTAATTCTACTGATCAGTTCATTCTCCACCTTTATACTTCCCAATCTTATGCTATTCCCTCTCTCGTCTACCGATAAGTTCAAGTCTCGAAAGGCCTCAAACAATTTCAGCTCTTCCATCATCAGAGTTGCAGTGTGCAGTGTCTTCCTGCTCAGGGCGTCAGCTACCACGTTTGCCTTTCCTGGGTGGTATTTAAGTTCAAAATCATAGTCCTTCAGAAATTCCATCCAGCGTCGTTGCCGCATATTCAACTCCTTCTGATCGAACAAGTACTTCAAACTCTTATGATCGCTGAACACGTCAAACTGCGAACCATACAAGTGGTGCCTCCAGATTTTAAGTGCGAACACTATAGCTGCTAACTCCAAATCGTGCGTAGGATAATTTTCCTCGTGAGGCTTAAGTTGTCGAGATGCATAAGCTACCGCCATACGATCCTGCATCAACACGCATCCAAGTCCTTTCAGCGACGCGTCGCAGTATACTTCGAACTTTCGGGTAGGATCCGGAATCGTGAGTACGGGAGCACTCGTCAATCTGCTCTTTAGTTCCAAGAAACATTCTTCACAGGCTTCAGTCCACTCAAAAGGCTTATCCTTCCGAGTGAGACGAGTAAGGGGTTGCACTATCTGAGAGAAATTCTGGATGAACCTTCGACAGTATCCAGCAAGACCTAAGAAACTTCTTACTTCGGTGACAGTCTTGGGTCGTTCCCAATTCATGACAGCTTCAACTTTGCTGGGGTCCACCGCGATACCTTCTGATGAAATGACATGGCCCAGAAACTGGACCTCTTTAAGCCAAAACTCGCACTTCGACCATTTCGCGTACAACTGCTTCTCCTTCAAGATTTGCAAGACAATCCTCAGATGTTCCGCGTGCAGCTCTTCATTAGCTGAGTAAATCAGAATATCGTCGATAAACACAATAACAAACTGATCAAGAAAGGGGCGGAAAATGCGGTTCATGTAGTCCATGAATACCGCTGGAGCATTCGTAAGTCCGAATGGGATCACCTGATATTCGTAGTGCCCATAACGAGTCCTAAAAGCGGTTTTCGGAATATCCTCCGGTTTGACCCGGATCTGATGGTATCCCGATCGTAAATCTATCTTGGAAAAGACTCTGGCTCCTCTCAGCTGGTCCATCAAATCGTCGATCCTCGGTAGCGGATACTTATTCTTCACCGTTACTTTGTTCAGCTGGCGGTAATCTACACACAGACGTAAACTTCCATCCTTCTTCTTAATCAAGATGGCTGGAGCACCCCATGGGGAGGTACTCGGTCTGATGAATTCCTTGGCCAAAAGCTCTTCTATCTGCTTCTTCAACTCGCGAAGTTCCAACGGCGCCATACGATACGGGGCAATGGAGATTGGTCCAACTCCAGGAACAAGTTCGATAGAAAATTCTATTTCCCTATGAGGAGGCAATCGAGGTATTTCATCCGGGAACACCTCCTCGAATTCTCTAACTACTGGTACATTCTGAATTTGATTGTCAACCGAGGTCTCAGCCTCGATCGACAAAAGATACCCTGCTGCTCCCTTGCGGAGCTCTTTTCTAACTTGCAATAAGGAAATGAGAGAGAAAGGTTGAAAATTACCATCTTTCGCGGGAACAACGACTTTCCCCGCTCGACAGTCCAATGTTATCCCGTTTTCCGTCAACCAGTCCATACCGATAATCACATCGAAGTTGAATACCGGCAGGACCACCAAGTTAACTGTATACGTGTTCCCTTCATACTGCAAGATGACACCTCTGCAGATCTCTGAGGCTGTGCACGATCCTCCAGTAGGTGTGCTGATGTGTAACTCATAAGGTAACGGGGTTGGGGTGATGCCTATTCTCAAAGCAGTATGCTTTGCCATAAAGGAGCCAGACGCTCCAGAATCAAAGATAACAGAAATTGGGTGACCATTTAAAGTGACATTACCTTTGATCAGGATGGGAAACTTCTGTGCTTCATTTGCATCCAATGTGAACACCCGTGCTTGTGTAGGCTGTTGATCAGCGTTCTGGGGGCATTTGTAAGCAAAATGTCCTTGTTGGCCACATCTGAAACATGCATTGTTGTTCTTGCGACAAACTCCAAAGTGATTCTTTCCACAAGTAGCACAAACAGTCGCGGCCTGTCGTCCAGTTGACGATTGACCCACCGTATAGTTTCTCTTAAAATTTCCAGGTCGTGCCTGCAACTGCGTACCTCTGCCTCGACCCCTACCAGGTGCCGTCCTGAAGAATCTGCCTGCTCGGTTTCCTCCGTGGAACTGTGTTGGTGGCTTGTTCAAGTTCTTGGCCTCATTAATGATTCCTTCTGCCTGACGACTCTGGTTGATGAGTTCCGGAAGTGTACGATTTGCCGTGGTCAAGATGAGTTTACGGATTTCCGGATGTAGTCCGCTTTCGAACTTTTCCACCTGCCATTCTTCATCATAAATGTTCCGGTCAAAGTTGGCGTACTCGATCAGCTGCCCAAATTTTGCAATGTATTCATTGACCGTCATGTTATCCTGCCTGAGCGACAGCAGTTCAGTGTGCTTCATTCTTCTCATTGCCTTAGGAAAATACTTGTCCAAAAATACTTGTCTGAATACGGCCCACGTCAGTTCAACGTCCTGAGCTCTCAGCAGAGCCCTCGCACCAGTCCACCATGTTAAAGCTTCTCCCATCAGCTGGTACGACGCGTAATCAGTCTTCTGCGCTTCTAGGCATGCCATGCGTTCGAAAATATGCTCAATCATCTGCAGCCACTTCGCTGCAGCCTCGGGGTTGTCTTCACCCTCA
>JAVKPL010004256.1:0-21463 GCA_032173675.1 Gastrolobium villosum
TTTTTATAACCATTACCTTTTCCGTAATCAATTAAAACAACACCATAATTGTAAATGCAATACGCGGAAGCAAACAGTCTACTAACATCACTAATCATTCTTTTTATTCAACTCATTTAAACTCATCAACTTATTTTCATTTCTTACCATTTTCTAGCCCTTTACATAAGCTACGCGTGGTTTCAAACCACGTACCATTTGGAGTTCTACCCACCAAGTTATGCCCCTTTCTTTAAGTCAAGAAAAACCTGAATTTTCAAAATTGCACTGTGGTAATCGATTACCAGTGGGTGGTAATCGATTACCACCTGTCAAAAATGAGGCAGTAGCCAAATTTTGACCTCCTCTGTTCTGGTAATCGATTACCAAACTTGGGTAATCGATTACCTCACATGGTAATCGATTACCAAGCCTCAGTAATCGATTACCAGTGAAGACAGTAGCTGATTTTTCGTCCCCTGTTGCATGGTAATCGATTACCATGCTTGGGTAATCGATTTATGCAGCAAAATGACAGATTACAGCATTTTAAGCCCCAAAAAGGGTTGTGTAATCCATCCCTAACCCCTTGATACTCCACACAACACTTAAACATACTCTAATCTAGGCACTAGGCCCTTCAAACATGCATTTCCATTCATTAAAGCATCATTTACAAGTCTTTAATCCAATGGCCATTTTACAACAATTATGGACCATTTACAACATATTCACCAAGGCTTCTAGTACAATGAATGTGGCAATGGACAAGTCCCATGCTCACTCAAATATACAATAGATTCTAAAGTTATACATATACATCATATTGAAGAATCTAACATGTATTCATGAACATACAAAGCATGGCATTTTCAACATGCATAAGTTCATGATCTAATTCTAAAGCATAAAACGTATGCAATATATGTCTCCATCCAATGCTCATCACATGGTGCCCCCAATATGCACCTCATGCTCCACTCTTCCAGGCTCAACCTAACCTGAAATGATGCCCCACAACACGGGGTGAGATATATAAATATATCTCAGTAAACCAAGGGCCCTGGAGGTTTCTCCACCCCATGGCTCACTCAATGTGCAAATATAACATCATACAATATGCAAGCAATGCAATATCACCATCCAACTGGAGACAACCCAAGAACATCCACTCATGGATTCATGTTCAAGGACTCCATCATATAACTCCCGAGACAGTCCTGGCGCCTCTCCCATGGTTGAGAAGACTCCATGGCAATACCCAACCGGAACTCCTCATGAGCCCTATCCGGCGGACGTCCCCGTTTGGATCATCCTGGCGCCGCTCCCAGAGTCGACTCCACGGCAAAACCCGACTGGCATTCTCACAAGGACGAACCCAGCGGATGTCCAAACTCCACACACGTCAACTGGCCAGTGACCAAACAATTTTCATAGAATCCAAGCAATATGCATACAAGCACACAATCACACAATGTCATAACCACATAATCCAACCACAACCTTCCACTAGGTGTGGTGGAGCACACAAGGGCTAAACCCCAGTTCCAAAGGTTACCTCAATACCGAGCCCATGCTCCAAACGTAAGCTCCAAGCTTACCCGCTTCCAAAGCGTCCAAAAGAGGCAACCTAGATAATCCACAACATGATTATCAATCCATTTCCAAATCAAACATTAAATCTCAAATAATCATTCATTTTACTTCAATCTCTTTTATAGATCAAATTACCAATTATATCATGAATCACACATGCTTTCTTCTCACTCCACTTTACCACACCATGCCATCATCCAATTAAACATCATTTTCTATCATTAAACTTCCATTACATCATTCTTATATCATTTTTCCTCAATTTTCATCATAATTCGGATTCCTCACAAGGTATGCCCCAAGGCTTTTCAATTCATTTTAACACTCATACTAATCATGTAATCATATTATCAACCTATACCAACGGTCCACCATTCAATTATTCAATTACATCACTTACCCATTTTCATGAAATCTTCACAATTTTTCCTAAGTTAAAAACCTAACTTTTTCACCAAAAATTAACATAGCATTTCTAGCTTTCATGCATCATTCTAAGGCATTTTCATCTAATAGCATTTTTCCATTTGGGCTCTCTATCATCACACATCTAGAATCAAAGATTCAAAGCATAATTTCTAGATCTACAAAATCAACCACAAAAGTACCACAAATATACTTACCATCTAGTGTAGGAACACCACCAAGGCTCCATCAATCCAAAGGAGATCCAAAACTCTCAAAAACTCCAAGAACACCAAAGGGGTCGGATCTGAGTTTGTCCATTTTCGCCCCAAGGAGGTGGTTTCATGGCTTCTAAGTGCTACCAATGGATCTAGAAGGTTGTTTACAATAGATTTCAACACCAAAATCAAGTGATTTGGTGGAGAAATGAAGAAATGGTGAGGGAGGAGAGAATTGGCCATGTTCTTTGTGAAGAGAGGGGGTTCACGGAGAAGAAGAGAAGAAGAGAAAGAAGAGAGAGAGGCGTGAGGGTGAGGGGAAAAGAGAGGAAACTTAAGTGGGTTTTGATCCCACGGGTCCCACACGCGATCTAACTTTAATCCCGATAAAATTTCTGATCATATATTCTTAATCTACATATTTTTCCAGTCCCTGTCATATTTTTCTTTCCCCAAAATTCTCATAAAAATTTCACACTTATCGGTACACTCGTACCGCAGTATCCTTCACTTAAAAAGTCACTATTCATCACTTTTTCACAATTTTGCCTATTCACTCAATTTTCCGTCCTGATTCCATTTCCAGCATTATTTTTGCCATATTAAATCTCTAACTCCATTTTTCATGCCTCGGTTCACGTTTTTGGTAAATTACCATTTTGCCCTTTTAGCCCATTTTGGCCCTAATTCTCGGATTTTCACTAATCCTTCCCTCTTAAACCCATATTTTATCACATAAATTCACATTTAATTTTCCGAGGTGTTATATTCACCCCACCTTTTAGGAATTTTGTCCGCAAAATCAACTATGCACATATGCTAACTCGGGATACAGCCAGAGAATCTCAGTCCCCCGTACCCAAGAAGCTCCATCCAGTGCGCGGACACCAACATAATTATTTAAATTTTTTATCTTTTGGCTTTCCAGCCACATTTCACAATAGTCTTGCCTTTCAAAGGCCCAATGGGAGACCTCAAGTCCTTCCCAATCTCAATCTCAACCGGTGACACCACATGTGAACAACCGGAGCGCACCACACAGTTGTGCTCTTTTTCTGCTTTACCAAGCCAATTGCTTTTAATTTCTTTTCAATTTCTTTTCACAAGTCCGGCTACTTAGCACATATAGCCCATAATTTCTCTTGGCAGGTTTTCCTACCAAATTAACATATCAACCTATATACCCATAGGGTTATGCTACATCCTATTCAATCTGTGCCACACAGGCAACTCTTACTTATTGGCACATTACGGTCACAATTATCTTTCTTTGCTCTTTATTTCCACGGAGTATTAACTCTTGATCAATCTCTTTCACATTTCTTATTCCACATTAAACAATATTATGGAATCTCACAGCCTCTCAATGCAACTCACCGGGTAATCATCCAGTTCACGCTCACTATACTTTTATTTTCTGAGGGACAAATTCCCATTTTTGGCACCTAGCCACAACTCGTATTTCCACACTTTTCTTTTCTCATGTTCTCAACCTACAACGTACCATTTCACCTCAACACTTTACCCTTTTACAAGCACCATCTTTGTGCTCAACAGTCAACCTATCCTTACAAGTCCACCAACTTCACCAAAACACAATGGCGAATCTCTCTCTCAAGACCTTTATCTGGTCCCCAATGGACCACACATTACAATTCATACCTCTCATCAGTCATTTCAACGCTTTCAATCACGAATTCACTCATGAATTTTATACACTACATCGGCTAATTCAAAGCCTTCAACCATGAATTCACTCATTAATTTTCATACACCAAATAATACTTGCCATTTCAACTAAACCTCTCAAAACTTAACACATAGTTCATCACTGATTTCTCACATTAAAGGCAACATGCCCAAGGTTTCCATTAACAATTTTCTTTAATTACAATTCCGTACTCATGTATCAATTCCACATGTGTTTCATTCTATACATTTTTCCTTCATTATCATTCATTCAACCAGTATGTATCCCTTCTAGGTCACATATCATCTCTCTCTCATATCTGTCCCATCACATAGGGATTTTCCAAGCCTTCTTATCATGCCACAAGGAACTAAATCCATCATCATCATTACTTTCATAATTTCATATCAGTTGTTACACAAGTCTCTCGGACTATTCACAGTACTACTAGCACACTCAACCACATATCTCGGAACCTAGCCAAGAACAACATTAACATTGTGTATTTCAACACATTACTCACAATAATTTTGCATCTATACTGCTCCATCAGTAACTCTACCACCAGGGCAGAGATATCAACCTTTTATTTCTCCAAATACATTTCTCTTAACACTAGTATCACACTTTCTTACTTGACTATATCACAATTAATCACTTATTACCATCATTGGCCACTTTGGCCACCACCTTAGCTTAACATCTCGCCATCACAAACCTTTCCATAAAACTTTGACTCAATCCATCCTCACTAATCAATTTTCCATTCCCTTCACATAGGGTGATAATCCAATAACTCATTTCATAATTTCCGTAAAACCATAATTCCATATTACCACACTTGTATACACTCATGCACATCTCCGAGTGCTCACATTCATAATTCAAACCACCATCTCATGGCACCTCTCACATTTCATCATATTAGGCATATTACTGTTCACTTACAGTTATCCAAATTCACCTCTTGCGTTCCTCACAAGATACAATCCTCTAATGCGATGGGTAAGAACATCCTTAGGTTTAACCCCTCGAGCTCTTGCTGTCCTAAGGGCCCCAGGTGCAATGCCCCACCAATCAGAGAATCTGTCCTTGTAATTCACGCAAGAAGAGGTAACATGCCATAGGCTGTACTAACAGTCCAACTAACTCAAGGTTCTACCTCACATTACATTACTTGTACAAGATAATAATAATCTCCGGGAACATAATCCATACGGAGATAGCAACATAATCCAGGCATATAAGCCACACAAAGATAAACACATTCACATCAAATCCGTATATAACGGCAAACAGAGTTCTATATAGATACATAGTGGTATACTTGTTCTATCTTACTCTTGCACCATCCACTATAATTTTCCAATATGGTTCTTTTCTCAACATTCTACTCATTCACTTGAATAGTCATTAGTCTTAGTCCATAGCATAATCCTCTTCACATGATCTCGGCATCTTTTTCATATTTTGACACAAAACTTTCAATTCCTACAGTACCCATGTTCGGTACAGTCTTAACCCATTGTCCGTCAGGACTCATAGCAACCATGCTCAACACTGTGGAAGATCCACTTCATTAAACTGACATCACTTTTTCTCTCAATATTTCACTATGACACCAAGAGTGCCCTCACTTAACAGTCCATGCATTCAGCGCATCAGGACCACCAGATACGTTATCAACTTCGAGCAGTGCTCGCCTGGGACTTCCAAGAGCAACACCTCTTAGGATTCAATCCACAAAGGGAACCCAGGACAATTTCAATTGCCACATTATTACCGACATGTGTGCCATGGTATAACTTGCACACCGGGACTCCATCACGAATCCCATACCACATTGAGCATCCAATGACACTCCAAAGAGACAATCTCTTCTACATTTCCCATCATAGGGAATTTCACTTACATTATTACTCTTTCACCCAAAAAAATAATTTTTTTCTTTTACCACAGAGTTTACTAACTCAAAAACAACACAAATATACATATAGGCACCCCGGCCTTCACAAAACATATATATACATTTAGGCACCCCGGCCTTCACAAAACATATATATATATTAGCACTTAGCCATCACAGGATTACTGTCCACACACAGTTAGGCCACATCATCCACATTTCAATGCTACACAACACTGTGGAAGCCAATCAGCACCATTACTACACCACACTCGGTTATATTTTCTCACCTGACATTTGTCAAGTCCAACCATCCTTAACTTATGGACTCTCATACTTTCAATCAAATTCACCAAATGCCACACATGGCAATTTTCCTCAACTTCTTATATTTTACGTTTTATTCATATGATATCCTCACTTATATCCGGCCAACATTAACTCATCATGGACCTAAGTCCCAATTTCAACACTGAATTATCCTACACGTCATTTCCATAGTTCTTTTATGTTACTCACAATCCTCAATCAAAAATTCAAATTCAATTTACTTCTACATCCAAGCATCTTAAGTCATCCAAGTGTATGCCCTCATCAAGGGTCTTATAACCTTATCACCTTACCCTAAGGTATCCAATATTACACATAAGCATTCATATTCAAATTTTCACAAATTCATCGGGGTTCCAATTCCCTTACCACATCAAGATATACTACTAATTCCACATATACTCGATTATTCTAACTCCCGTACAACTTGGGAAGACATACCAACATCATCATCATAATATCAATTCAAATCGGTCACACTTACTCACCACAAGGCCACACATCCAACTATGGTAGCATTCTACCCCAAGTGGTTAAAAATCTTATATCAATTCATTCTCACTAGGTCCTCAATGACAGTATCACAATTTATTCTCACTAAGTCCTCAATTACATCAAATTTACTCACTAACATATCCATCCGTGGGGTAGTCAACACTGCACCCACCACCTTAGCCTAAAGACTGGCATTGGTGCTCCAGGGTTGTCACGAAGGCATCTTATACTGACCACACATTGAACACAAAGGAATGGGTTGATCAGGCCCAAACTAAGGAATCACATGTGTAGCAGTCAATAAGAGTCTACGTACAACTATACAACACTCACCTCAATTACACAATCATCAGAGTTCCCTAAAGAAACTGCTCTGATACCATAAAATGTAACAGCCCGTTACGTACCGGTATTGTTAACATTGATTATGATATTAAGCGCAGTTACAATCACAGTAATTGGGTTAATTAAATTACGGGTAAACTTTTTCTTTCTATCATATTCCTTTTTATAACCATTACCTTTTCCGTAATCAATTAAAACAACACCATAATTGTAAATGCAATACGCGGAAGCAAACAGTCTACTAACATCACTAATCATTCTTTTTATTCAACTCATTTAAACTCATCAACTTATTTTCATTTCTTACCATTTTCTAGCCCTTTACATAAGCTACGCGTGGTTTCAAACCACGTACCATTTGGAGTTCTACCCACCAAGTTATGCCCCTTTCTTTAAGTCAAGAAAAACCTGAATTTTCAAAATTTGCACTGTGGTAATCGATTACCAGTGGGTGGTAATCGATTACCACCTGTCAAAAATGAGGCAGTAGCCAAATTTTGACCTCCTCTGTTCTGGTAATCGATTACCAAACTTGGGTAATCGATTACCTCACATGGTAATCGATTACCAAGCCTCAGTAATCGATTACCAGTGAAGACAGTAGCTGATTTTTCGTCCCCTGTTGCATGGTAATCGATTACCATGCTTGGGTAATCGATTACTATGCAGCAAAATGACAGATTACAGCATTTTAAGCCCCAAAAAGGGTTGTGTAATCCATCCCTAACCCCTTGATACTCCACACAACACTTAAACATACTCTAATCTAGGCACTAGGCCCTTCAAACATGCATTTCCATTCATTAAAGCATCATTTACAAGTCTTTAATCCAATGGCCATTTTACAACAATTATGGACCATTTACAACATATTCACCAAGGCTTCTAGTACAATGAATGTGGCAATGGACAAGTCCCATGCTCACTCAAATATACAATAGATTCTAAAGTTATACATATACATCATATTGAAGAATCTAACATGTATTCATGAACATACAAAGCATGGCATTTTCAACATGCATAAGTTCATGATCTAATTCTAAAGCATAAAACGTATGCAATATATGTCTCCATCCAATGCTCATCACATGGTGCCCCCAATATGCACCTCATGCTCCACTCTTCCAGGCTCAACCTAACCTGAAATGATGCCCCACAACACGGGGTGAGATATATAAATATATCTCAGTAAACCAAGGGCCCTGGAGGTTTCTCCACCCCATGGCTCACTCAATGTGCAAATATAACATCATACAATATGCAAGCAATGCAATATCACCATCCAACTGGAGACAACCCAAGAACATCCACTCATGGATTCATGTTCAAGGACTCCATCATATAACTCCCGAGACAGTCCTGGCGCCTCTCCCATGGTTGAGAAGACTCCATGGCAATACCCAACCGGAACTCCTCATGAGCCCTATCCGGCGGACGTCCCCGTTTGGATCATCCTGGCGCCGCTCCCAGAGTCGACTCCACGGCAAAACCCGACTGGCATTCTCACAAGGACGAACCCAGCGGATGTCCAAACTCCACACACGTCAACTGGCCAGTGACCAAACAATTTTCATAGAATCCAAGCAATATGCATACAAGCACACAATCACATAATGTCATAACCACATAATCCAACCACAACCTTCCACTAGGTGTGGTGGAGCACACAAGGGCTAAACCCCAGTTCCAAAGGTTACCTCAATACCGAGCCCATGCTCCAAACGTAAGCTCCAAGCTTACCCGCTTCCAAAGCGTCCAAAAGAGGCAACCTAGATAATCCACAACATGATTATCAATCCATTTCCAAATCAAACATTAAATCTCAAATAATCATTCATTTTACTTCAATCTCTTTTATAGATCAAATTACCAATTATATCATGAATCACACATGCTTTCTTCTCACTCCACTTTACCACACCATGCCATCATCCAATTAAACATCATTTTCTATCATTAAACTTCCATTACATCATTCTTATATCATTTTTCCTCAATTTTCATCATAATTCGGATTCCTCACAAGGTATGCCCCAAGGCTTTTCAATTCATTTTAACACTCATACTAATCATGTAATCATATTATCAACCTATACCAACGGTCCACCATTCAATTATTCAATTACATCACTTACCCATTTTCATGAAATCTTCACAATTTTTCCTAAGTTAAAAACCTAACTTTTTCACCAAAAATTAACATAGCATTTCTAGCTTTCATGCATCATTCTAAGGCATTTTCATCTAATAGCATTTTTCCATTTGGGCTCTCTATCATCACACATCTAGAATCAAAGATTCAAAGCATAATTTCTAGATCTACAAAATCAACCACAAAAGTACCACAAATATACTTACCATCTAGTGTAGGAACACCACTAAGGCTCCATCAATCCAAAGGAGATCCAAAACTCTCAAAAACTCCAAGAACACCAAGGGGTCGGATCTGAGTTTGTCCATTTTCGCCCCAAGGAGGTGGTTTCATGGCTTCTAAGTGCTACCAATGGATCTAGAAGGTTGTTTACAATAGATTTCAACACCAAAATCAAGTGATTTGGTGGAGAAATGAAGAAATGGTGAGGGAGGAGAGAATTGGCCATGTTCTTTGTGAAAGAGAGGGGGTTCACGGTGGGAAGAAGAGAAAGAAGAGAGAGAGGGCGTGAGGGTGAGGGGAAAAGAGAGGAAACTTAAGTGGGTTTTGATCCCACGGGTCCCACACGCGATCTAACTTTAATCCCGATAAAATTTCTGATCATATATTCTTAATCTACATATTTTTCCAGTCCCTGTCATATTTTTCTTTCCCCAAAATTCTCATAAAAATTTCACACTTATCGGTACACTCGTACCGCAGTATCCTTCACTTAAAAAGTCACTATTCATCACTTTTTCACAATTTTACCTATTCACTCAATTTTCCGTCCTGATTCCATTTCTAGCATTATTTTTGCCATATTAAATCTCTAACTCCATTTTTCATGCCTCGGTTCACGTTTTTGGTAAATTACCATTTTGCCCTTTTAGCCCATTTTGGCCCTAATTCTCGGATTTTCACTAATCCTTCCCTCTTAAACCCATATTTTATCACATAAATTCACATTTAATTTTCCGAGGTGTTATATTGGGCCATCCAGAACACATTGTTTTTTAAATAAAAAGTTTGAAAGGTTTCTTTTTTTTTTTAAATTATATGATGCCAACTAATTATGACATGTATAATATTCAGAATATACATTTTTTCTTTTATACAGGACAAATTAATACTTTTTTTTTTTGAGATTCAAATTAATACTTTTAAACCACATGGCCATTTCAAACTAAATAAGTAATAAGTAATACTGAAATGGGGTTCTGAGTTACGCTAAGTAAATAATAGTCAGCGCTAAAGAAATCCATAATAATAATACGAACCATAATTTTGAAAATTAAAATTTTAGAGTGATATGTAAATTGGTGGGGGTAATACCCTATGTTGCACCGACACCAATACGGGACACGGGATACGACTCGACACAACATTCGACATGTTAATTCTAAAAAATGATAGATTTCAACACGTTAGGACACATTTTGATATTAAATAATATTTTTAATTTATGTAATTTATATTATATTTAATATTCAATAATTTAACAAAAAAAAGTTAAACTTATAATTTCTATCAATTTTATCAAGAAATATAAGATATTACAAATATTGATATTAAACACAATAAAATGGTAATCATAATCTAACAAATTTAATAGTTAAAATAAAAAACGCAATTCAACACAACCTTTGAGCATTTTCTTGAATCTCTGCAACGCATGTTGGAATGTCAGTAAATAGTTAAGTGTCGAGAAGTGTCATGAAGTATCAGATACGACATGTCAAATTTTTTGAAGTATCTCATAGATAATATCTACTAGAGAATCCAAATTCCAATGAAACACCTTAATAACGTAAATTTGCTCTTTTTCTTAAGAATGGAAATTCATAAATTAACCAACAGCAGTTTCTTGATGCAGAATTCAAAATATGCACGTTAACAAGTTTATTTTCTTAAAGCCTTAAACCACAAAATTTCATGCAGAAAGTCAAATTTAGCGTAAACAACCAAGAATGCTTACGTAAGTGAGAATGAGAACTCGTGACTGTTAATAAGTATAATTTTTTTTTGATACATTGCATGAAATCATTTTTTCATTTACTGTTAACTGTAGTTACATTTTATTGTAACCACAGTTGTTATAACTTTATTTACCTTTTATTGTAACCACAGTTGTTATAACTGTAGTTAGATTTCTATAGTGTGGTTACAATTTTAAACTAACTACAGATAACAGTAACGTTTTTATACTAAATAATTGTCCATTTCGTAGAAGCTATGAAAACCTTATGTTCGGAATGTGCGTGATTGTTTTCAACCAGAGCGACAATAAAAACAAACAAACTGATAATGAAGTGTGGAGCAAAGTTACTCTACATCCGGATCACAAAATGTTTGGTGGGATTGAGGTGAGAATAAGAGAGAAAAAATTGAGGAGAAAGGATAAAAAAAAATAAAAAAATTAATTCAAGTATCAAATTTTAAGTGAAAGGACGTGACCATATTAAAAAATTCCCCGAAAAAGATTGACCTCCTTTCAATTTATTGTAATTAATATGAGTCAAGGCAGCGAAGCCAACTGCGCGTTGCCACTTGTCAAAGCCTTTGGAATGGACTAAAGAATATTCTTTGGCTTTGAGATTTTATACTTTTTATTTGGCTTTCGAGGGATACAGTGGTCTTTTAGTCGGGGGTGTAAAGTGCTTTGTGTGTCATATAGAAATAGAATCCATGCATGGCGGTAGGGGTGACAATACAGGTTTTGACCCGCAGGTTGACCCGTGACAAGATTCGTCAAAATGCGTGTCGTGTCAACCCGCGGGTCATTACGGGTCATGTACGAGTTGTGTAAATGTGACCCTTTTTTTTGTATCGGGTCACGTGTCAACCCGCGGGTCAACGTGTCAACTCGCACAGTGTTATTTTTTTAATTTTCAATTAAATATTTTATTATATTATTTTTTTATTCATTTATATATTGATATATATAGTCATTGTTTAGTATAGAAAAGAATAGAAGGAACTAAAAATCTCAAAAAACAGAAGCTAATCTTTTTTTATTTTTTTATTGTTTTTAATTTATTTATTTTTCAAAAAATCTCTTCTTTTTTTTAATTTTAAATTTTGCGGGTCGTGTCGTGTCGACCCGTGACCCGCAACGGATCGTGTCAGGATTCGTGTTTTGTGACCCGTTTACAAAACATGTCGTGTCAGGGTCGTGTCAAATAGTGTACGGATCAAAAACGTGTCGTGCCGTGTCGTGTCGGGTTGACCCTTATTACCACCCCTACATGGCTGGCTAAAGAGCCAACTGATCATTCTTAAAAATACAAAAGTAAAATATGATATTGTTTAAAAACAAAAAGTCCTCACCAATCACATCAGTATGCTGTGTTTTGTTGATTCCTTATGCATGCATCTTAAGTGTATATAATATTATTATAGAATCAACGACCTTGTATCATGTATGGGGAGATCTCCTTGTTGAGGTGTATTTGAATTATCACATTAGTTTGTACCAAAAAAAAAAAAATTACCACTTGAGCAGTGGCGGAGCCAAGATTCCGATTTAGCTGGGGCAAAAAATTTGACTCATCAAATTATCAAAATATTTATCGTAATTACACAAATTTATTAGGAAAAAAAGTTACCATGAATTCTAGCATACTTATCTAAATTATTTACTAAATAATGTCAACACTGCACCAGAATCAACCCAAGCAATTTTGTTGAACCAGACCTACTCTTTGAATTTGAATTACTATTTGTAGAAGAGAAAGTGTAGAACAATTAAAGCCCAAGAAAAAAATAGCTTAAGATTTATCAAAAAAAAAAAAAAACGAATCTAAATAATGTATGTAGATCGAGGTGTCTTTTAAAAAAATAAATTCTAAAATAAAGAATTTAGCAGCTTTACATTAATCTATACAAAAAGTTACCAAAAACAATTAAGAGTGTTTGGCATGGTTTTTGTAGTGGGATTCATTTGGGTATGACACAGCTACACTGGTATTTGAGAATCATAAACCAATACCATTACACTAAGTTGCATGTATCTTTACAATTTATATTTTTTACTTTTGCTTGATATTAAAATAAAGGTGTTGTAAGTCACTAAGTTATCATGAATTAATTTATACAACTGCAGGATGTATCGTATAAGTATTAAGTAATTGCTTGCAATTTCTTAATTATTTATAAAATAGTTATTGTGAGAAAGAAAAAATAACATTTTGTTTTAAAGAGCAACGACGTGAAATGTAATAGGCTTTGTCGCTATGAAAAAAAAGCCATAGAGATGCTGCATAACTTCATAATTTGTCAAGAGAGAGTATATAAAGACGATTCAGATTCAAATATTTAAGGAAACACTAAAGAACAAAACACTCAAAACATATCTTCACAAAATAAAATCAATTACAAAAAAATTAGAAAAATTTCAGAATAAAAAAGCACCAATTTAAGAGCAAATATCATTGGGGTTTCTAACTTTGAGAGAAATGCGAGCAGACATGAAGACACCGCTGAGGTTTCCAATTCTACTGAGAATGTATTAGGCTATTAGCTGATAGATAAAGAACATAGGTGGGGCCAGATTTTAATTTTAGAACGGCCAAATAATAATTAATTATATAAATATATATAATAATAATTTTTTTTTAAAAGTTAGCAGGGGCCAAGGCCCCACCTGGAGACCAAGTGGCTACGCCACTGCTTGAGTAGCCTTCTCTGTTCAAGTGCTGCCATCTATCCGCAGAACATGTTTGCCCTCAGCATCCATCAGAAGAGGGAGCCCCACGTGCAGCATGTACATAACCTAGGCATCGTTAGGGTCTGTGTTTCAAAACCCCATACCGCCTCCTAGGTTGACCCGGGTCAATCCTAATCCCTCGGATTGGGGTAATAAGTTGAACCCTATATGCATATCGACCCTTCCAACCCCTAAAACCCTGACCGGATTTCAGTGACTCCCGGGTCAGGTCACAACATGTTTTTTGTTTTTATTTTAAATTTTATAAAACAACGTCTTTTTATTTAAAAAAATTAAAATAAAAATATTTGCAAAAACTCATTATTACTTCTTTTAAATTTTTATTTGTCGTGACCTTCTCAAAGGAGACAGAACCGGGTCAGCGTAGTGACCCCATTAAAATATGAGTTTTGTACTTTGGTATCTTGATACTTTAGTTAGGTTGTATAATATTGACTTGTGATTGTAATTGGTGAATTATGTTAAATATATTTTGAATCTTTGATGATTGATGGTTTGTTTTTTAATATTTTCATACAGGATATATATATTTATAATTTTTAATATATAAAACCGGGTAGTGTGACCCCTGGTCCCCTGTTGAACCCCTGACTCCGTGACCCCCGACTTTGGCCGGACGGGGGCTTTAAACACTGTTTGAGATTGGTCTTCTTCGCCACTTTTATTCTCTGTTCTTACACATTTTTCAAGCAATTGATATAGTTCCGCACACCCCTCCAATGGGCTGTGCTCTGCTCCATCCCTCTCAAGGGTATTCAGCAGACTCTTGTTTCATCTTGGTCCCAACCCCTCCACCGAGGCCTCATACAAACTCTTCTTGTTGTTCCTGTTGCCGTGTTCACTGTTTTTTTGGGTACATGCTGGGTTTCCCAATTTGCTTCCACACACATACCATAAAATCTTATAAACAAAAAGAGAAAATGGATATTTAAATTATTGGAGATTGATCTATCAATTAATGATTTGAGATTTTTCACCATACATGAATTATTGAAAATAGATACAATTATTCATTCCCAAATAGGCTATCCTTTACCTCGTTTACCAAATGCTGTCATTTGATTTGTCATCTATGATAACGGGAATAAAATTAAAAGTAATTTATTTTTTTATTCTATGAATCACTAATGTACCGCTTTATTTTACAAATAATTTAATGCGATAGATTTTGAAAATAATTACGGCTATTAACAGAAAGTAATTTAATGCAAAAATATGATTGGACATAGTCGGAGCGAAGCTCTGGAAACCAAAGGAGCAATCTCCAAAAAAAAAAAAGATTGGATTTCTTAGTAAATTTAATGCGACTGGGTTTTTTAAAAAATGGATGTAATTCTGTTCTATATGAATCAAACTTAAATTTGGACATGAAAAATATGGAAAAAAAATTTGAATTACACATTCACTTAAATTGTTATTATGAAAAAAACTGTGTTAATTATAAAATACAATAATATAAATATTTTTAATTACAAGAAGGTATTTACTGATAATATTTTCAAAGCCAGGATATACTCACCGATTAATAATTAAAGAAAAAAAGAATAGACATTTTTGTTACTGGCAGTGGTATCTTACTAGCACTATCCAATTAAAGAACAATATATTACGAGAATATCAAGGGAAATGGTTAAAATGACGAGCCTAGAGTAGTGGTAAAGCTACTACTTTGTAATTGAAAGATCATGGGGTTTGTATTCAGGAAACAACCTCTTTGCATGTATACAAGGGTAAGATTGCATACAAGGACACCCTCCCTAACAATTAATTCTAAGTCCAAGAATTATCAAGTAATATACTTTAGGACTTAGAATTAATTGTTAGGGTAACTGACTTCTTGCATGAGTAAGCTCAAACGTATTTTTGTTAAAATACATGCATTAAATTATCATTTGATTACACAAAGGGTTTATAGCGTTACGCATTTATAAAAACATGTTTGAAAAGATTTTAGAATATTTTTAAACGTATTTCCAACCATTCTAAAAGGTTGGGAATCGATTCCTTGTGAATAGGAATCGATTTCCACTCATCTGTAAGGTTGGAAATCGATTCCCACTCATTAGTAATTGATTTCTATTGCACCAGAGAACGAAAATAATGGCCATAAACAGCTAGTTTTGCGAAAATGAGTATGCAAAGGGTCATGGGGGCATACATAATTTAAATGGCTTTATTGAATAAAGTCATAAAACATAAGGATGTAACTTACGATACGGTTCGATAAAATTCATAAAAAAGTTATATATTTTTAAATTATTTTTTATTATATTATGTATCTTACGATTCGACATGATTCACGATATGAAAAATCGGACAAACGATACACAATACATATTGCAATTCAATAACCTTGTACACTATTTTTTTCAAACACGTGGTAGAAGTATATATTTTAATATGACATTAAGTATCCTTATTTATAGATGAGCTAATCCACTTTAGTACTATCTTTATAGTACCATTGTTGCAAATTTGAAATATGTTTGTGAGAGATAAAATATATCAAATGAGATTGTTATGGGCCAGACCTAGGCCCACTACGCACCTCGGCCCGAAGCCTACATTGCACCTCGGCCAGCCACCAAACCCTAGAGCCGGGCTATATAAGGCAGGTAAAGCAGAGCAGTAAGGTACACATTTTCTAATCCTAAACACTATAGATCACACACACACACCTTGAAGGCATACGCCTAGGTCAGTGTCAGTGATCCCCGTTCCTCCCAGATACCTAATCTATAGGCATCTAGAGAGAAACACTCGTATCCAAGATCAATCATCCAACCTACGTTGGACACATCTGCCAACAGGCAGAACATTGGCGCCGTCTGTGGGAATCGAACCCACGAATTATCAAAAAGAGCAATGGTGAGAGCCACAAGGAGTGGTTTCCGTCCCCCTCTGACATCCAATCAGGAGGAGGAACGGGAAGCAGCACTCCAGCCTGCAGATCCAGATCCAGATGCCGTGCACATTAGCGAGGTACACTCCGACTCCGAATCCACTCCAGCCTGTAACCCTGATGCGCCATATATGCAGGGGTTGCAGCCCATCGATGAACCTGGCCGACAAGGCCCGAATCTGGCCATGGATGCACTCCTGCGCCGGATGGAGGAGTGGGAGCGCCGGAGCGAGCTGCAGAGACAGGCGGATGCAAGGCAGATCCACGAACTAGAGGCCCGGATCCGGCAGATGACTAGCCCGGATCCAGTCAGAGCTGTTGATCGCGTAGTCACAGATCTACGCCGTTCAAACCCTCGCATGGAAGATCGGCAACCGGTGGAGATTGTCCCTACCGGAATCCCTATGAACCCGAATTCAACAATGGGGGTACCGAGATTCGGCCTGCAAAGACCACGGCAAGTGGAGCAAGCAGATCTGGGTCTTAACCAGACGACTCGGATGCCTAGGCATTCAAATACACAAGTGGAGCAAGCAGATCTGGGCCTTAACCAGACGACTCGAATGCCTAGGCATTTAAATACACAAGATAGGCAAGCAAGTGGCGACGCGGCCACGATGCACCGACCCCTGCAACGTAGCCCGGATAACGTTGCCGGAATATACAGGAGGAAATACAACAGGGGGTTGTACAATGACAGTCCCTTCTCAAATGAAATAGTGGAGGCTCCCTATCCAGACAACTTAAACCTATCCGAACTGATCAAATATGATGGCACCCAAGATCCGCAGGTGCATCTAGATGCATTTGACACGGCTATGTATATCAAGGGCATCGAAGAGCCTTTGATTACTAGGCTCTTTGCAACAACATTAACGGGGGCGGCACAAACATGGTTTTCATCCCTACCGGCAGGGTCCATCCGATCTTTCGAAGAATTCGGAGGGCGATTCTTGTTGAACTTTGCCACCAGCAAGAAACAACCAAAATCAGAATTTGCCTTGGGCAAAATCAAACAGCAATCCGGAGAAACACTGCAAAGGTACCTCGATCGATTCAAACTTGCTGCCCTACAGGTGCCTGGGTTATCCGAAAATGTTCATTTACATCTGGTGATTGCCGGCCTACATGGGAGCTCTAGACTGGCAAAATCGATCTATAAGGACCCACCCCGGACCCTGGTCGAATTCAACACGCGTTCTAAGAAATACTTAGAACTCGAACAAATGGAGCTAGAGAATGTTGACCAGAAACATCATCCGGGTCAATCAGATAGGCCGGGGCCCAGAAAGCCAGGAGACTCGTGGGGGAAAAAGCCAGAAGAACGTTTCCCAACTAGAGGGCGGTATGAGAAATATGCTCCATTGAATGCTCCTCGGTCGCAGATTTGGCGTGAGGTGGCTTCCACCGAAATGAAGACCGTGGAAAAACCCCGGCCATTACAGCATCCAGCCGGCCTGGACCAATCACGGTACTGTGCATTCCATGACGGCCCAGGGCATTCTACAGATGAATGCTGGGACCTTCGGGATGCCATTGAGAAATATATCCGGGAAGGAAAGTTGCGTCAATACCTCATCCGCACTCAGGGATGGAGATACTATGAATGCAATGTTATCAGTGGTGCGTTTGGTGGAGGTGGCGATACTATGAATGCCCGGCGAAAGTACCTCAGGGAGGTGCTCTCCATCAGAGAGCGTCCTAGGTTCAAGGAAGAAGAGCCAGAACCACCGTTGCTATATTTCACAAGGAAAGAGTTGGACGACGTGATACCAGGCCACGTAGACGGGTTGGTCATCACTGGGACGTTGGTGAACTGCAAGGTCAAAAAAATCTTCTTAGATAATGGAAGTTGCGCTGACGTCATCCTATGGCAGGCCTTTAAAAAAATGAATCTTGACGAAGAAGATCTCAGGCCCTGTAACAGCCTTAATTGCTTTTAATGGGCAAGACACCATACCCAAAGGGTACATTGATTTGCGGTTGACATTAGGCACAAAGGAGGCATACAGATCTGAAAGGGTAAGGTTCATCGTGGCCGACTTCCCTTCGGAGTACAACATGATCCTGGGGAGGCCGACCATCCATGATTGGGACATGTTGGTGTCCACCAAGCACCAAAAGCTCAAAATGATTTCTAAACAAGGTACGGTGCTCACTATAGCTGGAGACCAGAAGGAGTCTAGAGACTGTTATTTCAAATCTGTTCGAATGGTGACAAGGGATCCCAACATTTCTACAGGAATCAGCCAGCCTGGTAACAAACCCCCTCCACACAGGTCGGTTAACATGGTCGACTTCGATATGCGAGATGAGGAGCAGATGCCGCGACCAGAACCAGAGGGCGAGTTGGAAACTATAAATATTGGAGAACCGGGGCAGGTCACCAAAATAGGCAAGGACCTAGACAGAGTCGACAAGCAGAGCCTGGTTGCGTGTCTTGGCCGAAACCGCGATGTTTTCGCGTGGAGGTCATCTGACATCCCCGGAGTGGATCCGAGTTTTTGCTGCCACAAACTTTCTGTATATCCGGGATCAAAACCGGTAGCCCAAAAGAAGCGAAATCTCAGCTCGGAGCGACGTCAGGTGCTGGAAGATCATGTAAAAGAACTGCTAGAAGCAGGGTTCATTAGAGAGATACAATATACGACTTGGTTGTCCAACGTGGTGATGGTAAAGAAGCCAAGCGGGAAATGGCGAGTGTGCACCGACTACACAGACCTAAATAAGGTATGTCCTAAGGATGCATACCCAATGCCGAACATTGATCAACTGGTCGACAGCTCATCTGGTTTCCGGATGCTATCCTTTATGGACGCGTACTCCGGTTACAACCAAATCCCATTACATCCTGATGACCATGAAAAAACTGCATTTATTGCTGAGAAAGCCAATTACTGCTATAATGTCATGCCATTCGGACTGAAAAATTCTGGAGCAACGTATCAGAGGATGATGAACCAGGTCTTCTCGGATCAGTTGGGTAAAAACGTGGAGGTATACATTGACGATATGATTGTCAAATCAGCCGGCATGGAAGCACATATCCAGGACTTGGAACAAACATTTGGCAAGTTACGACAACACCGCATCCGTTTGAATCCAGCAAAGTGTGCTTTTGGAGTTTTTGCAGGAAAATTTCTTGGCTTCATGTTAACACACCGAGGTATAGAAGCCAACCCGGATAAATGTGGAGCCATATTGCAGATGACGGCCCCGAAAAGTAAGAAAGAAATACAGCAAATGACGGGAAGGCTGGCATCCCTCACCCGTTTCTTACCTCGGTCGGCGGAGACAGCCCTTCCTTTCTTTAAACTGCTGCGAAAGGAAGTGCAGTACGGATGGAGTACAGATTGTGAAGTCGCATTCCAGGAGATTAAGAGGAGATTATCTTCTCCACCCATTCTGGCCAAACCCGAAGAACAAGAAACTTTAATCCTTTACTTGTCGGTTGGGGAGTTGGCGGTCAGCTCAGTCCTGGTGCGAGAAGACGATGAAGGCCAACAACCCATCTACTTTGTAAGCCGACTCCTACAAGGAGCCGAACTGCGGTACCAGCGATTAGAAAAGATAGCTTTCGCACTCCTCACTTCAGCTCGCCGACTTCGACCGTACTTCCAGGCTCACAAAATCCTGGTTCGGTCCGACTTCCCAATCCGACAGATACTGCACAAACCGGACTTAGCAGGCAGAATGATGAGCTGGGCCATCGAACTATCCGCATTCGACATCACATTTGAGAACCGAAAGGCAATCAAATCACAAGCTCTGGCCGACTTTGTCCGTGAATTAACCTCGGCACCACATATTTCTCCTGACAATTTGGATAAATGGACCATATATGTGGATGGATCCTCTAATTCCAAGGGAAGTGGAGCCGGGTTCATTATAGAGAATCCGGACGGAGTAGCGGTTGAGTATTCCATGAAAATGGACTTTGAGACCTCGAACAATCAGGCGGAGTATGAAGCCTTCATAGCCGGCTTGCTCCAGGCTAAAGAGCTTGGAGCCCGGAAGATCAGAATCTGCAGTGATTCCCAATTGGTTACCTCGCAGGTCGAGGGCAACTATCAGGCAAAGGGACCATTGTTGGTGAAATATCTGGAGCATGTCAAGCAGGTAATGGCACACTTTGAGGAGGTGGAAATCAGCCACATCCCAAGGAACGCAAATAGCAGGGCGGACATATTATCCAAGCTCGCCAGTACGAAAGGATGGGGCAATTACAGAACCGTCATAGAGCAGAATATTCCCGAGCCGACCTGCGTGATGCACATCTCACAGGTAGACGATTGGCGTAGCAACATAATTGCATACCTTGATGGGGGTACTGTGCCCGAAGAAAAAGCTGCGGCCAGGAAACTCATCCGGGATTCCGCATCATATACCTTAATTGAAGGGCAGTTGTATAAAAAAGGGATCTCAACTCCCCTACTCAAATGTGTCAACTCAGATAGAGCATCATATGTTTTGTCCGAAATACATGAAGGGATTAACGGCCAGCATGTCGGAGGGAAAGCCTTGGCTCGGAAGGCACTTCGTGCCGGCTACTTTTGGCCGTCCATGGCAAAGGATGCAAAGGATCACGTACAACGATGTGATGAATGCCAGAGGCATGGTAAAAACCTCTTGGCTCCACCTGAGGAGCTGAACTTTATTACGGCTCCATGGCCGTTCTACAAATGGGGAATGGACATTCTGGGGCCGTTTACGGCAGCAGCTAACCAAGTGCTA
>JAVKPL010004257.1:0-21322 GCA_032173675.1 Gastrolobium villosum
AACTATCTAACTACACTAGCTAATACATACTTAACTATAGCACATTTAGACAGTCAATCAGCAGATACACACAAACAACAATCAATTCAATCAAACACAAGCAAATCCATGGACCAAACTGCTCTGATACCAATTAGTGTAACGCCCTCCCTTGTATGCATCCAAGAGAGTCGTTCCCTAAGCGGAATTAGAGTTGTTAACGTCACATGAGCTAACAAAGAATCTCATAGCAGTATACAAATCCGTATAAAAATTTCAGGCACTTAAATTCTTTTCACAAAGGTTTTCCAAAATAGCCATTGTTCATAAAAGTTCAAGCTAACATAAAGATGATGAAGACTACAGTCATCCAAGAGTACCAAAACATTAATCATTACAGTCATCCAATTAAACAAACAGCAATAGTGATAATCCACACATCAACAAGCAACAGCAAACATCACTCCTTCAAGTGCTTTTACGTCCTCCTGCCATTTTGGAAAAATAGCAGCCCCGAAGGGGTGAGAATAATCCCAGTAGTGTGGCAACAAAACCAGTAATATAACAGTATTAACTAGGCACAAAATCATAAACAGTCACTTCAACATATCCTTGTTCCTTTTCCTTTTCCTTTTTATCATATTCATATATTGCGTATATAACGCCTTTCCTTTGCGCTTTTAGCACCGTCGTGCGCGCACTTCACAGTGGAATCAAATATCCCTTGGCACCTGAGCTCCATGTGGATTCCAACTGTGGGCCTATGCGGACTGATGCCAAGTGTCCCACACCCCGGTACCTTGGGGATGCCTACATGATGCTTGCTCAAACACATGGTCCTGTACATAACTATTCTAAAACAAGGCCTATATGATTTTGATACATGCATGTCATGCTATGCATTTCACACACAGAACATAAAAATGTGGTATGATGTAAGATGCATGCTTATATACCTTTCATATGCGTTATGCTGCCACATAACGTCTTTACCTCATAATCATTTAGCCATCACGGCACATTTTTGGCAGTTTCCTTTCATCATAATGGAACATAATATTTTTACGGCATATGGAGCATCATGTCACAATTTTATACCAGTAGTCAATAGTCACATTAGGCAATATCGCCTGACACTTACCTTTGCGTGCCTTAAATATTACCAAACAGCAGCGGAGTATCTCACTTCTTAAGCGCACCTAAATCAATTACAACTAATCATTTACAGTGGCTATTTACAGCAGAAACAGTGAGCACACAGCAGTGTCTTACAGCAGCAAAACAGTGAGCATACATCGGTGTTTTACAGTGGAAAACAGTGATCATACAGTAGTGTTTACAGCAGCAAAACAGTGAGCATACAACAGCGTTTTTACAGCAGAAAACAGTGACGTTTGTGCTTAAAACAGTGAGCAGAAACAGTGAGTTGTTCTTTTAAAACAGTGAACAGAAAACAGTGGTATTTTCCTTAAAAACAGTGGACAGAAACAGTGACGTTTTACAGCAGGAAAACAGTAAACATATAGCAGAAACAGTGAACGTTTAAAAACAGAAACAGTGGCACTTTGGACTTCAAAACAGTGGCATAAGTCTTGGTTTTTGGACATTGAAACAGTGGCATATTATGGCTAAAACAGTGGCATTTTATGCATAAAAACAGTGGCATTTTATGCATATAAACAGTGGCATACAGTGGCATATTATGCATAAAAACAGTGGCATATGATGACTAAAACAGTGGCATATTATGCATAAAAACAGTGGCATATGATGACTAAAACAGTGGCCTTTTATGCATAAAAACAGTGGCATTTTATGCATAGAAACAGTGGCATTTGATGACTAAAACAGTGGCCTTTTATGCATAAAAACAGTGGCATTTTAAGCATAGAAACAGTGACATTTGATGACTAAAACAGTGGCCTTTTATGCATAAAAACAGTGGCATTTTAAGCATAGAAATAGTGACATTTGATGACTAAAACAGTGGCATATTATGTGCAGAAACAGTGGCATATATGTGCAGAAACAGTGGCATATAATGTGCAGAAACAGTGGCATATATGTGCAGAAACAGTGGCATATAATGTGCAGAAACAGTGGCATATATGTGCAGAAACAGTGGCATATAGTGGCGTTTAAATGATGATTTTGAGGAACCGAAACAGTGAACATTTTGTCATCAAAACAGTGGCATATTCATAGAGAAACAGTGGCATATTTCTCTTCAAAACAGTGGCATATACTTGAACATAACCATGAGATTTTCATTCTATAACTCATGCATACAAGTCATCATAAAGTAGCTCCATACTTATACTTTAACCATGCTCAATCAAGTACCCAAGGCAAAACATATTCAAGGAGACATTCAAGCACACATACATGGTTACATAATGAAAATGTTCTAAGTTCAAGGCCTACCTCTTGTAGCACACACTCCTAGGTCAAGAATCACACACCTCCTTCTAGCTTTACTTCACAACAAGTCCTCACTTCCTATGGTGATCTATGCGCAACAAAGGTGAGGATGAACACACTAGGACAGCTTCAAGGTTGAGGAACAAGGCTTGCACTAGCTTGGTGTATGGTCACGGTTGAGGTGAGGGAAGGAGGGAGTTGGCTTGGCAAAGTCTTCTTGCTCCAAGGAAGCTTGTTGGTGCGGCTAGAGAGAGTGAGGAGGAGGAGGAGAGTTGGCTGCACTTGCACATGAAGCCAGCCCCTTCCTTATGCGCAAATTTAAAGGGAAAGGGAGGAGAAGTTGCTATGATTAACCATCATGAAAAATTCTGATTACTTGAGGGGATGGGGCTGCATACAAGGGCTGAACAAGCAAAGGGTTTGCTTCTAAATTACTCTATACACATGCAAGGAGTGAGGAGAGATATGATCAGATTTGGAGGCTGTCCAAAGTCAGAGAAATTTCTGCACAATTGACCAAGCTATGCGCATAAGATGGAGTGGAAGAGGTGCATCATGAGCACATGCAAGAGGTTCACTAAGTCAACAAGTAATTCAACTAGGTGGCAGCCAAAAATCTGCATTTAGGCAGCCTAGGTGCGCAAATGATGAGAGGGAAAGAGGTGCATCATGAGTGCAGATTTGTGGCAGCCCAAATTCTGATTTTGAAGCTGTCCCTATGCGCACAAGATGATGAACATGCAGCCCCAAGACCCTACTTATGATGCATGTGAAAACAAGGCAGGTTTGGCTCATGATGGGCTGCAAAAAGCTTGCCAAAAATCTGCACAAATCAGTCTCATGATGGAGGTGCAAGAGGGTTCTCCAAGTCAACAAGTTAGGCAGTTTTGTGTCATAGAAAAATCTGCTCCAAGACTCCCCCCATGTGCGCCAAAATGAAGGAAGATGCAGCCTAATATCATGCTAAATGGTACATGTGTCTTCCATGCAATAAAATTGAAATCAAGAGATGCATAAACAAGGTGAGGTGGCGGTTTAACAAGGGAAAATGGCAGATTTCAAAGTCCTTAATCACACTCTCTTGTGCGCATGAAAGGGTGGTAGAAGGGTTGCCATGTGAAGGTTCCTTGGTACACAAGACATCCTTGTTGGACAAGGCTTAGGGAATTAGGTGTGGATTTAATTTGGGCTGAACAAGATTGATCCAAGAGTCCTCTTTGGGTCATTGACCACACAAAGAATCCAACCACATGAGTTCAAAAGTGACAAGTACACACACACACTAGCCCACTACCAAAGTCCACTAAGCACTAAAGCCTTCTAACACACACTCACATTACTCATATGATGAAATTCACATGTCTACATATGTATCCTCCTATGATTTAATTTAATTAATTACCTTAGTCTTATCCAAGGATAAAGGTCAACCAATTCGCAAACCATCACACACAAATCATAAGTCCGAATTCTACACATGCACCTATAACATATAGTACTTATGTATTCTACACATTCTACACACACAAATCATTTCACCAAATGCATTCCTCTTTAACAACTAGTATCACACTTTCTTACTTGACTATATCATCATTAATCACTTCTTAAAATCATCGGCCACTTCGGCCACCAACTTAAAATCATTGGCCACTTTGGCCACCAAATTAGCTTAACATCTAACCATCACAAGCCTTTCCATAAAACTTTGACTCAATCCATCATCACTAATAAATTTCCATTCCCTTCACATAGGGTGATAATCCAATAATTCGTTTCATAATTTCTGTAAACCATAATTCATACTACCACACTGGGTATACACTCATGCACATCTCCGAGTGCTCAATTTCATAATTCAAACTACCATCTCATGGCATCTCACACATTACATCATATTTGGCATATTACTGTTCACTTATATTTTCCAAAATTTCACCTCTTGCGTTCCTCACAAGATACAATTCTCTAATGCAATGGGTAAGAACATCCTTAGGTTTAACCCCTCGAGCTCTTGCTGTCCTAAGGGCCCCAGGTGCAATGCCCCACCAATCAGAGAATCTGTCCTTATAATTCACGCAAGAAGAGGTAACATGCCAACGGCTGTACTAACAGTCCAACTAACTCAAGGTTCTACCTCACACTACATTACTTATACAAGATAATAATAATCTCCGGGAACATAATCCATACGGAGATAGCAACATAACCCAGGCATATAAGCCACACAAAGATAAACACATTCACATCAAATCCGTATATAACGGCAAACAGAGTCTTATATAGATACATAATGGTATACTAGATATATCCTACTTTTGCACCATCCACTATAATTTTTCCAATATGGTTCTTTTCTCAACATTCTACTCATTCACTTGACCAGTCATTAGTCTCAGTCCATAGCATAATCCTCCTCACATGATCTCGGCATCTTTTTCATATTTTGACACAAAATTTTCAATTCATAACAGTACCCATGTTCGGTACAGTCTTAATCCATTGTCCGTCAGGACTCATAGCAACCATACTCAACACGGTAGAAGATCCACTTCAGTAAAATACTTCACTTTTCTCTCAATATTCCACTATGACACCAAGAGTGCCCTTCCATACTAGTCCATGCATTCAGCGCATCCGGACCACCAGATACATTATCAACTTCGAGCAGTGCTCGCCTGGGACTTCCAAGAGCAACACCTCATAGGATTCAATCCACAAGGGGAAACCCAGTACAACATTTATTGTCACATTATTAACAACGTGTGTGCCATGGTATAACTTGCACACCGGGACTCCATCATGAATCCCCTAACAAATTGAGCATCCAATGACACTCCAAAGAGACAATCTCTTCACATTTCCCATCATAGGGAATCTCCATTGCATCACTACTCTTTTACCAAAAATAATTTTTTTCTTTTACCATAGAGTTTACTAACTCAAAACTACACAAATATACGTATAGGCACCCCGGCCTTCACAAAACATATATATACATATATATATACTGGCACTTAGCCATCACAAAATTATTATCCACCTAAAGTTAGACCACATCATCAACATTTCAATGCTACACAACATTATGGAAGCATATTAGTACCGTTGCCACACCACACTCAGTTATACTTTCTCACCTCACATTTGTCAGGTCCAACCATCATTATATTATTAACCTTTATACTTTCAATCAAATTCATCTGATGCCTTACATGGCAAATTCCTCAACTTCTTATATTTTACTTTTTATACATACGATATCCTCACTTAGATTAAGCCAACATTAACTCATCATGGACTAAAGTCCCAATTTCAACATTGAATCATCCCACACATCATTTCTATAGTTCTTTTAAGTTACTCACCATCCTCAATCCAATTTGAAATTTCATTTTTTATATCTACATCCAAGCATCTTAAGTCATCCAAGTGTATGCCCTCACCAAGGGTCTTATAACCTTCTAATTTCACCCTAAGGTACCCAATATTGCATATAAGCACTTATATTCAAATTTTCACAATTTCATCGTGGTTCCAATTCCCTACCACATCAAAGATATACCACTAATTCCACATATACCCGATTATTCTAACTCCCCGTACAATTTGGGAAGACTTACCAACATCATCATCATAATATCAATTCAAATCAATCACACTTACTCACCACAAGACCACATTCAACTATGGTAGCATTCTACCTCAAAATGGTTATAATCTTATATCCATTCATTCTCACTAAGTCCTCAATGACAGTATCACAATTTATTCTCACTAAGTCCTCAATTATACCAAATTCACTTACTAACATATCCATCCGTGGGGTAGTCAACACTGCACCCACCACCTTAGCCTAAGGACTGGCATTAGTGCTCCAGGGTTGTCACGAAGGCATCTTATACTGACCACACATTGAACACAAAGAAATGGGTTGATCAGGCCCAAACTAAGGAATCACATGTGTAGCAGTCAATAAGAGTCTACGTACAACTATACAGCACTCACCTCAATTACACAATCATCAGAGTTCCCTAATGAAACGGCTCTGATACCATAAAATGTAACAGCCCGTTACGTACCGGTATTGTTAACATTGATTATGATATTAAGCGCAGTTACAATCACAGTAATTGGGTTAATTAAATTACGGGCAAACTTTTTCCTTTTATCGTATTCCTTTTCGTAGACATAACCTTTTACCGTAATCAATTAATACAATACTATAATTGTAAATGCAATATGCGGAAGCATTCAGCTTAACAACACCACTACTCTTTCTTTTTATTCAACTCATTTAAACCCATCAACTTAATTTCATATCTTACCAAGTTCTACCCCTTTACATTAGTTACGCGTGGTTTCAAACCACGCACCAAGTGGAGTTCTACCCATCAAGTTAAACCCCTTTCTTTTAGTCTAGAAAAACTTAAATTTTCAAAATTTACACTGTGGTAATCGATTACCAGTGGGTGGTAATCGATTACCACCTGTCAAAAATGAGGCAGTGGCCAATTTTTCACATCCTCTGTTCTGGTAATCGATTACCAACTTTGGGTAATCGATTACCTCACATGGTAATCGATTACCAAAGCCTAGTAATCGATTACCAGTGAGACAGTAGCCAATTTTCGTCCCCTGTTGCATGGTAATCGATTACCATGCTTGGGTAATCGATTACTATGCAGCAAAAGTGACAGATTACAGCATTTTAAGCCCACGAAGGGTTGTGTAATCCATCCCAAACACCCTAGTACTCCACACAACACTTAAACATACTCTAATGTAGGCACTAGGCCCCTCAAACATGCATTTCCATTCATTAAAGCATCATTTACAAGTCTTTAATCCAATGGCCATTTTACAACAATTATGGACCATTTTACAACATATTTGCCAAGGCTTCAATTACAATGAATGTGGCAATGGACAAGTCCCATGCTCACTCAAATATACAATAATTTCCAAGGTTATACATATACATCAATTTGAAAGACTTAACAAGTAGTCATGAACATACAAGCATGGCATTTTCAACATGCACAAGTTCATGGCCTAAGTCTAAAGCATAAAACATATGCAAGATGTGTCCCAACCAAGTCCTCAACATGTTGTGCCTCCAATATGCACCTCATGCTCCACTCTTCCAGGCTCAACCTGACCTGAAATGATGCCCCAAAACACGGGGTGAGATATATAAATATATCTCAGTAAACCAAGGGCCCTGGAGGTTTCTCCACCCCATGGCTCACTCAATGTGCAAATATAACATCATACAATATGCAAGCAATGCAATATCACCCACCAACTGGAGACAACCCAAGAACATCCACTCATGGATTCATGTTCAAGGACTCCATCATATAACTCCCGAGACAGTCCTGGCGCCTCTCCCATGGTTGAGAAGACTCCATGGCAATACCCAACCGGAACTCCTCATGAGCCCTATCCGGCGGACGTCCCCCGCTTCGATCATCCTGATGTCGCTCCCAGAGTCAACACCATGGCATCTCCAACTGGCATTCTCCCGTAGGATGAACCCAGCGGATGTCCAAACCAACACACGTCAACTGGCCAGTGACCAAACAATTTTCACAAAATACAAGCAATATGCATACAAGCACACAATCACACAATGTCATAACCACATAATCCAACCACAACCTTCCACTAGGTGTGGTGGAGCACACAAGGGCTAAACCCCAGTTCCAAAGGTTACCTCAATACCGAGCCAATGCTCCAAACGTAAGCTCCAAGCTTACCCGCTTCCAAAGCGTCCAAAAGAGGCAACCTAGATAATCCACAACATGATTATCAATCCATTTCCAAATCAAACATTAAATCTCAAATAATCATTCATTTTACTTCAATCTCTTTTATAGATCAAATTACCAATTATATCATGAATCACACATTCTTTCTTCTCACTCCACTTTACCACACTATGCCATCATCCAATTAAACATCATTTTCAATCATTCAACTTCCATTACATCATTCTTATATCATTTTTCCTCAATTTTCATCATAATTCGGATTCCTCACAAGGTATGCCCCAAGGCTTTTCAATTCATTTTAACACTCATACTAATCATGTAATCATATTATCAACCTATACCAACGGTCCACCATTCAATTATTCAATTACATCACTTACCCATTTTCATGAAATTTCCACAAATTTTTCCTAAGTTAAAAAAACCTAACTTTTTCACCAAAATTTATCATAGCATTTCTAGCTTTCATGCATCATTCTAAGGCCTTTTCATCTAATAGCATTTTTCCATTTGGGCTCTCTATCATCACACATCTAGAATCAAAGATTCAAAGCATAATTTCTAGATCTACAAAATCAACCACAAAAGTACCACAAATATACTCACCATCTAGTGTAGGAGCACCACCAAGGCTCCATCAGTCCAAAGGAGATCCAAAACTCTCAAAAACTCCAAGAACCCAACATGGTTCGGATCTGTACAGTCCCAAAACGCAGCAATGGAGGTGGTTTCTTGGCTTCTAAGTGTTACCAATGGATCTAGAAGGTTGTTTACAATAGATTTCGACACCAAAATCAAGTGATTTGGTGAAGAATTGAAGAATTGGTGAGAGAAGAGAGAAATGGGGGTTTGGGGTTCATTTTGCAGGGGCTGCGTGCGAGAGAAAGAAAAAGAGAAGGAAAGAAGGAAGAAAAAGAGGTGGGGGCCAAGTGACTTCGGTCACACGGGTCCCACACGCGATATAACTTTAACTTCGATAAAAATTATGATCACAAATTCTTAATCTACATATTTTTCCAGTCCATGTCATATTTTTCTTTCCTCAAAATACTCATAAAAATTTCACACTTATCGGTACACTCGTATCGCAGTATTTAACACTTAAAAATCACTATTCATCAATTTTTCCCAAATTTGCCTATTCACTTAATTTTCCGTCCTGATTCCATTTCCAGCATTATCTTTGTCATATTAAATCTCTAACTCCATTTTTAATGCCTCGGTTAACGTTCTTGGCAAATTACCATTTTGCCCTTTTTGCCCATTTGGCCATAATTTCTCTGATTTTCACTAATCCTTCCCTCTTAAACCCATATTTTATCACATAATTTCACATTTAATTTTCCGAGGTGTTATACAGGTCATGTTCCTTAACTATAACCTATTGTACCACGGGGGTACATAAGATGTGTCCCGTGGAGGGTGAAGTATGTTGGTATAAGGGGTGCTCATAGTGGTAATGGTAGAGACCAAACCACTATGAGGCTTCCCATGGTGTGCATAAAGAGGGGAGTGTGTGTATGGCAAAGATGACTCTACGTCTCTACCAATGGGCAGAGTAATAGTGTAACACCCCGTGTATACCCGATTTGTTAACATGTCATCGTATTAAGCCACACTTAATTAAAATGCAGAATAACTTTTTACTTTCATTCAATTGTGACGTCATTATACTAAACCAAGTTGATTACTTAATCATTTTCATAAAAACATTGCCTGTATGTAAATCGCAAAGACAACTAACTAAAATACCTCAATATATAAAGTAAAAGTGTGAGTATCTAAGTCATGGAACTACAACACGTAGCCCGGATAATATCCTGATACATTATTACAACTCAAGTCCAAACTAAGACATAGTCAAGTCAACGTGGCTTGGACAGTCCCCATGCTCACCAAATAGACAAGATAGCCAACAGAGTCTCAACAAAGTAATCCATAAAGTGAAGCTAAAAGCATAACACAATAAACATGATCCAGCATCCAAGCATATAATCGTAACAACAATCATCTAACTCAGCTCCTGCCTCCTACCGCTAGAGGTATCAACCCCAGCATTACTTGAACCTGAAATAGTGCCCCAAACGTGGGGTGAGATCTCTATGTAGAAATCTCAGTAAGATAAGGGGTCCTCAAGGATCTTCCACCCCAAGCTCACTTACATGTGCAATATAAGTTCTAAAACAATTTAACAATATAAGTTCCAAAATAGTGCAACGCAGTAGATAATCATGTTATGTGTGTCAATACTATTCTACTGATTAGAGAAATGCAGGAATACGTCTATTGCCCACACGTAGTGCAAGACGCCACTTGCACCCACCCACGGACTCACCATCTTGCATGACGCCACATACTCAGGCTTATCGTCTAAGTGGAAACAAAACATACATATTATAAGCCATTGAACATATCAGCTCAAAAGCATTTCAAGTATAAAAGCATGTAATACAGCATGCATATAAACCATCCCCCCATGGGACATGGTGGAACCAACAATGGCTAAACCGAGGACACGAAAGCTTACCTTGCAAGCTAACTATCCAATGCCAAGAGTCCACACTAGCTCAATATCCACTCACAACACAATCACAATCTGTTTGTTCGAATAATTATATCAATATTCAAGCACAACAAGCATGTGATATAAAGACAACACCTTCCCTTTACCTTTTACATCTTTAGGCTTCTCACAAAGCCTTAAGCCCCTAAACACTTAGGTTTTGACTTAGATTAATTAATACAGAAGTCTCCCTTCACCAATCTAGGGTCCACAAACCCATAACTCAGTTCTGTATGAACAATACCTATAATGTCCTCGAAAACCCAGTATATCCGGATATCTATCGGGGAAATATCCGGATATCCATATGCGGATATCCACAGACCCCATATCCGGATATCCATATCCGGATATTTCGTGACAGAATGCAGTTCTGCATTTCGCGAGATATCCTTCCCAAAGTTGATTCTTTTACCGATTACAGAGGCTTAAACATGCATTTCTAGGTGTGTTTGACCTTACCCAACCTTAGGTTATGGTCTTAAGTTCATTACATACATCAAGGCTCCATTTTTAACTAAGAAAACTCAAGAATAAGGGTGATGATCATACCACAAGCCTATGTAGCACCGATACCGACATGAGACACGTGACACGATACGAAACAACACTCCGACACGTTAATTCTAAAAAATATTAGATTTCGACACGTTATGACACGTTTTGATATTAAATAATATTTTAATTTATATAGTGTATATTATATTTAATATTCAGTAATTTAACAAAAAAATGAATCTAAACTTATAATATTCATAAATTTTACAAAAAAATATAAGATATCTCAAATATTTGTATTAAACTCAATAAAATAGTAATCGTAATATAACGAATCTAATAATTAGAACTAAAAACTAAACGCAATGCAACCTTTAATTTTTTTTTTGAATTTCTATAATGTGTATTGGAGTGTCGGGGAGTGTCGGAGTGTCCGAGAGTGTCGGGAAGTGTCGGACACGACACGTCAGGATTTTTGAAGTGTCGGTGCTTCATAGCCGCAATCTCAAAACAGAGCAAGAATGTGCTCTTGGAGCTCTCACTTCATCTCCTAAGTTCTGACTTTCAAGACAAACGAAAATGGCACACCAAAGGTTGATTCTCGGCACCAAAGATGGCTCTTTGAAGCTCAAAGTGCCAACACAAGAGCTCCCACCACTCTACCAGAAAGTCCAGCACCCAAAAGTCAAACAAAACAGACCCCAACTCAGAAACAAAGCCTTCCACACACTCCAAAGGTATCCCTCACTCACACAAGGTGTTTAGGAGAAGATTTCATGAAGGAAGAAAGCCCCCAAGGCTCACTCAAGGAGAGGAAGAAGCAATGGAATGGTGTTTTCTGGTCAGCCACCCTAACAAGTCACGTAGTACCAATGTATGGCCTAGGGTTTATTACCAAATGTTGTATATATAGCCACTTAAGTTTTAGTCACATTGCATTAGCGCTAGTTGCTATGCTTAGCAATTTAATCCCAAACTTAGGATTCTGAACCTACTCATTTTTCTAAGATTTATCATATTTTTATTTTTTTTCGCAGCACCTTTCTGGTACGCGCTTTTCCATAGCAAATATCAATTCTTGCACCAATTTTCATTATTTTAACCTGAAACTTCTTTTACAAGTCCTATATAATATTATAGGAATATTCAAGAACTTATTATAATTTTCCGGGATACTTCACCAGTACGCATTTATACTGAGTAGCAGAACCGGTATCTATACTTTTCGTCAGAAAAGTGGCTTTTAGCATTATTACTCACTTACTATAATTATTAAAGCCTCCTAATAATTATTAGGGTCAATTATGGAATTATTTCCTAATTCTCATATTTAACTAACTAATTTCCTTAATTAACGGTGCGGGTTCTTACATTCATCCTGTGTATACCCGGTTTGTTAAGATGTCATCGTATTAAGCCACACTTAATTAAAATGCGGAATAACTTTTTTACTTTAATTCAATTATGACGTCATTGTACTTAGCCAAGTTGATTACTTAATCATTTTCATAAAAACATCACCTGTATGTAAATTGCAAAGATAACTAACTGAAATACCTCAATATATAAAGTAAAAGTGCGAGTATCTAAGTCACGGAACTACAACACGTAGCCCGGACAATATCCTGATACATTATTACAACTCATCTCCAAACTAAGACATAGTCAAGTCAACGTGGCATGGACAATTTCCATGCTCACCAAATAGACAACATAGCCAACAGAGTCTCAACAAAGTAATCCATAAAGTGAAGCTAAAAGCATAACACAATAAACATGATCCAGCATCCAAGCATATAATCTTAACAGCAATCATCTAACTCAGCTCCGTCCTCTTGCTGCTAGAGGTATCAACCCTAGCATTACCTGAACCTGAAATGGTGCCCCAAACGTGGGGTGAGATCTCTAAACAGAAATATGAGTAAGACAAGTGGTCCTCAAGGATCTTCCACCCCAAGCTCACTTACATGTACAATATAAGTTCTAAAATATTTTAACAATGTAAGTTCCAAAATAGTGCAATACAACAGATAATCATGTGATGTGTGTCAATACTATTCTACTGATCAAAGAAATGTAGGAATACGTCTATTGCCCACACAGAGTTCAAGAAGCCACTTGCACCACTCACGGCCTCACCATCTTGTATGATGTAACAGCCCGTTGTACACCAGTATTGTTAACATTGATTATGATATTAAGCGCAGTTACAATCACAGTGATTAGGTTAATTAAATTACGGGCAATTTTTTTCTTTTAACATATTCCTTTTCTTTTACATCAATACATTTTCCGTAATCAATTAAAACCACACTATAATTGTAAATGCCATTTGCGGAATCATACACTTTCTAACATCATAAATGTTTCCTTTTATTCAATTCATTTAAACTCACCATCTTACTCTCTCATTTTTACCAAGTTGTAGTCCTTTACGTTGTCTACGCGTGGTTTCAACCCACGTACCAAACCCATCAAGTTATACCCCTTTCTTTTAGTCTAGAAAATCAGAAAATTACACTGTGGTAATCGATTACTGATATGTAGATAAAAGATCTAAAACTGTATATATGTGGTGAAATTATTGAATAAAAATTGTCAGACACTCTCTCACTCAAATTCTTCATGTTTACAGGAGGAAAATAACAAATAAAGGAGTAAGGAGAAAAATCAGACAGAAGCCCCACGCTCCAAGCGTAGGAACCCACGCTTGAAGCGTGGGAAAAGAATTCAGAACAGTGAGTCCACGCTTCAAGCGTGGAACTCCACGCTTGGAGCGTGGAGAAAACAAAAATGGCAGAAGCTCCACGCTTGGAGCGTGGATCCTGCGCTCCAAGCGTGGGATTGAGAGAGACAGCTGTCAGTTGCGAGAAAAGGAGGATTTTCAGGTTATAAAAAGGGCATAAGGCAACCCTAGAAGAGACATCTGATATTCTGAACAACTGAGGTCATTCGGAGGCGGAAGCTCTGGAGAGAGATCTCTTCTTCTACCTTTCTGTAGTTCTTTTAGTTTTTGTTTTTCAATTGAATTTTGGATTCTAGCCATGATAATGGTTGGCTAGAACCTCTTTGCTGTAGTTAGGGTCACGAACCCTTGTGAACCCCTGATACAATGGATTGAGTTTTTATGAATATATTTATCTTTTGAATTTCGTTCTATTCTGATCGTATTGTTATTGTTATTATTAGATCCGATCAATCTAGTAAGTAATAATAAATCTGAGGATTAGGGCCAACAAGAGGGATCTGAGGTCCTTAATCCGGAAAGGGGATAGAACGACGGTATGAACATGATCTAGACATAGACATGATTCATATTGTAGATGTTTCAATTATCGATCTTTATGCTTGATCTCATATAGGGCACCTCAAGGAATTAGGGTTCTATATGAGATTAAAGGGTTAATTCCTCAAGGGATTGAGAATTAACTATTGATACCTTTATCTGATAATTATCTAAGTTCACGATTTATATATTAATACTTAACTTAATCCAGAGTAAAAGGTGGGGATCATTGGTGAGTGTTCCCTACTACAGCGCTTTTCTCATATATTTAAACCCTTATTTCATTTCTTTTTCAAAAAGAACCAAAAACAAGTCTTTTAAATTTACAAATCAAATTCCCACACAATCCTGACATTCGTGTCAAAAACCTTTTGAAATATTTAATCTTAAAAGGAAGAGTTTTAATTGATTTAAACACACTCTCTGTGGATACGAACTTTGATTTATCACTGTATTACTTGCGCGATTCGGTACACTTGCCGATTCACGTCAAGTTTTTGGCGCCGTTGCCGGGGAGTGTTTTTCTTAAATCAATTAATCTTGATTTTAAAGATTAAATTGTTTTTATTTTATTTTATTTTATTTTTGTTTTGAATCTGTGCTACTAATCTTTTCTCTGAAGTTGTATGCAAAGCAGTGCTTTTCTAAGGAGAAGCGAACGAATTGCTCAAAAAGAGAAGGAAAGAAAAAGGGCACAGACAACTCCCATTCCAGTAGTTGAAACCCTAGAGATGGCTGCCCCTAATCAGAATGCTGATCCTAGGATGAACACCATCCTCACGCCTATCTTCAACAGGCCCAATGCTGGAATTGTTCCACCAGAACTTGGGAACAATCAATGGGAACTCAAGTCCAACATCATTCAGTTGGCCGAGAGAGAAAAGTATGGAGGAGAGGACAATGAAGATCCTCACAGATTCGTTGACAGATTTTTACGAATCTGTGACTCTACAAAGCCTCCACATGTTTCTGATGATGCAATAAGATTAAGACTTTTCCCTTTTTCTGTTAAAGGAAAAGCTCTTGATTGGGTGGAAAGACAACCTGCAGATAGCATCATCTCTTGGGAAAATTTATCTGAAAAATTCTTTGCAGAGTTCTTCCCTATGGAGAAATACAACACCATGGTGAATGATATCACCTCCTTCAAACAACAATTTGGAGAGACCATCTGCGCTTCTTGGAATAGATTCAAGGCCCTCATGAGAAAGGTTCCTCATTATAACCTATCTCAAGGGGACCAAGTGAGAATCTTCTTCAATGGTTGTTTACCAGAAACAAAATTGGTGATTAATACTGCAGCAGGCGGTTCTTTGGGTGATAAACTAGCTTCTGAGTCATATCATCTTATTGACAAGTTAGCTAAGAACGAGAATGAAACATCTATAAGGACCGGGAAAAGGGAAGCAGTGCCGATCAATGATAATAGTGCAATGCTGGCAGAACAAAAGTTGTTGTCCCAACAAATGTCCAATCTGCATGCGAAGTTTGAAAGGATGCAACTTTCCAAAGTTCAAGCAAGTGCAGTTGTCCTTGATTGTGAATATTGTCATGAAGATCATGATACCAATACTTGTCCTACATTGATGTCCTCAGATTCTACTCAACAATTTCAGGTAAATGGTATTTGGTATGATCAGCGCCCTAATCAAAATTTCTCAAGAAATCAAAATAATGCTGCTGGTGGTAATAATTACCAGAGGAAAAGTTATCAAGGTACTGGTTTAGATATGACATCAGACAACTATCTAAAACCACCACCTATTCCAAAAAAAGAGCCTTCTGACCTGGAGCGTTTAGTCGGAACATTAGCACAAAGTACTAACGCTTTCATGGAGGAAAGTAAGGCTAATCAAAGAAGTACCAATGCTTTCATTGAGGAGAGCAGAGCTGATTCCAGAAATACAAAAGCTTCAATCAAAAACCTGGAATATCAGATTGGTCAACTAGCCCAACAATTATCTGATAGAGCTCCAGGTACCTTTCCAGGTAACACTACTACTAACCCCAAGGAAGATTGTCTGGCAGTTACAACTAGAAGTGGGAAAGTGGTATCATCACCACCAAAACCTATTGAGAAGGAAAAGAAGATCGAACAAGAGGAGAAACCTGAAAAAGAAAAAGAAAAATCTCCTGAAGTATTGGAACCAACTGATGATGAGAAGGAGACAGCTACTCTTCCAAAAGAAAAATTTGAACTCAGTGAAGAGTATCTGATGAAAATGGCACCTTATCCTGGAAGGTTGAAGCCAGAATTAAAAGCCAAGAGTTATGACAGATTTCTTGATCTTTTCAAGAAATTGCATGTGAACATTCCGTTCGCTGAAGCATTGGCTAATATGCCAAACTATGCCAAATTCATGAAAGATCTCCTTTCCAGGAAGCAAAAGCTACAGGAATGCCAAACAGTTGCACTTAATGAGAAGTGCAGTGCTATTATCACTAGGAAGTTTCCTCCCAAACTTCGTGATCCTGGAAGCTTTAATATTGAAATTGAAATAGGAGACACAAAGATTGGCAAAGCTTTGTGTGATTTAGGGGCAAGTATTAATCTGATGCCCTTATCTGTTTGTAAAGCCTTAGGGATCACTGAATTGAAGCCTACTCTGGTTTCTCTTCAGCTGGCTGATAGATCCTTGAGGAAGCCAAGTGGAATAGTCGAAGATGTTCTTGTAAAAATTGACAAGTTCATCTTTCCGGCTGATTTTATTGTGCTTGATATGGAGGTTGAGAATGAAATGCCTCTCATATTGGGTAGACCTTTCCTGGCCACAGCCCGTGCAATGATTGATGTAGAACAGGGAAAGCTGGTGCTAAGGATGAATGAAGACACAATCACTGTCAATGTCTTTGATGCAATAAAAAGACCATATGATGATAGTGATTGTTTTGAAATTAATGTCTTAGAGGAAGTGATGCATGAAAATGAACCTCCCTTGCAAGAATTTATTGTTGAATTGCAAGAAAGAGATCATATCCCTTTTGAGGAAGACATTAAAGTTGCTAATGAGTTGCTTGAACAGAAAACTTCTGACAAGGAAATAGGTGCTCCTAAAGTTGATCTTAAGGAGTTACCTCCAGCCCTAAAGTATATGTTCCTGGGTGACAATGAAACATATCCAGTGATCATAAATAACAGGTTATCTGCTAATGATGAGAAGAAACTGAAAGAAATTCTTTTAAAGCATAAGACTGCTTTAGGATGGTCCATGGCTGATCTTAAGGGTATAAGCCCTTCTTTCTGTACACATAAAATTCTCATGGAGAATGATGTCAAACCTGTAAGGCAGCCTCAAAGGAGATTGAACCCCATGATGAAAGAAGTGGTGAGAAAAGAGGTAGTTAAACTTCTTGATGCTGGAATGATTTATTCAATATCAGATACTGCATGGGTAAGTCCTGTACAAACTGTGCCAAAGAAAGGAGGTGTCACTGTGGTAAAGAACGATAAAGATGAATTAATCTCTACCAGGACAATTACTGGATGGAGAATGTGTGTTGACTACAGACGGCTTAATGAAGCAACTAGGAAGGATCATTTTCCTCTCCCTTTTGTGGATCAAATGCTGGAAAGGTTAGCAGGTCATTCTTATTATTGTTTCCTTGATGGGTACAGTGGTTATAATCAAATTGCAGTGACTCCAGAAGATCAAGAAAAGACAGCATTCACTTGTCCTTTTGGCGTTTTTGCCTATAGGAGAATGCCGTTTGGATTGTGCAATGCACCTGCTACTTTTCAAAGGTGCATGTTATCAATCTTCTCAGATATGGTAGAAAAGTTCTTAGAAGTATTCATGGATGACTTTTCGGTATTTGGCTCTTGCTTTGATGATTGCTTAGGCAACTTATCTAAAGTACTGAAAAGATGTCAGGAGACAAACCTGGTCCTTAACTGGGAAAAATGTCACTTCATGGTCCAAGAAGGCATTGTGCTTGGACACAAAATTTCTAAGGAAGGTATAGAAGTTGATAGAGCAAAATTAATGCTCATTGAAAAACTACCTCCTCCAATTAATGTTAATGGAGTGAGGAGTTTCCTTGGTCATGCTGGCTTTTATAGAAGATTCATCAAGGACTTCTCTAAAATTGCCAAGCCTCTAAGTCAACTTCTCATGAAAGACAATGAGTTCGTTTTTGGTGATGCTTGTCTTAAAGCCTCTAATTTATTAAAGGAAAAACTCACTACTGCTCCTGTTTTGGTTTCACCTGATTGGAGTATGCCATTTGAGTTGATGTGCGATGCTAGTGATCTAGCTATTGGTGCTGTTCTTGGCCAACGAAGAAACAAACTGTTGCACGTAATTTACTATGCTAGCAAAGTCCTGAATGAAGCACAGGTAAACTATGCAACAACAGAAAAGGAGATGCTTGCTGTGGTCTATGCACTTGATAAATTTAGACCATATCTCCTTGGTGCCAAGACCATCATTTTTACTGATCACGCAGCAATAAAGTATTTGATCTCTAAACAAAATGCAAAACCACGGCTGTTAAGGTGGATGTTGTTATTTCAAGAGTTTGATTTAGAGATCAAAGACAAGTCAGGAATGGAAAATAAAGTTGCGGATCACTTATCCAGAATCCGAGAGAAGACCCTACAAGATGATCCTGCTTTAGAGATCAACGATTATTTTCCGGATGAACAAGTCCTTGCAATATCTGTGAAATTATCTGAAGAACCAATTTTTGCATTGCATATGGAACCATGGTTTGCTGATTTTGTGAATTTTAAGGTAATCAAGAAAGTACCTCCTGATCTCACAAAGCAACAAGTGAAAAAGTTCTTACATGATGCTAGGAGGTATGTATGGGATGATCCATTCCTGTATTTCCAATGTGCTGATGGAATCTTGAGAAGATGCGTATCAGAATTGGAAATCAAGGAGATTTTATGGCATTGTCACAATTCTGATTATGGTGGCCATTTTGGTGGAAACAGAACTGCTCAAAAGGTATTGCAAAGTGGGTATTACTGGCCTACTCTTTTCAAAGATGCCAGAGAGTATGTGGAAAAGTGCGAAAGATGCCAAAAGACAGGGAACATTTCCCGGAAAGATGAAATGCCTCTAAACACTATTATGGAGGTGGAATTATTTGATTTATGGGGGATTGATTTCATGGGACCATTTCCATCTTCCTATTCCAACCAGTACATTCTGGTAGCTGTGGACTACGTTTCTAAGTGGGTTGAGGCAACAGCTCTTCCTACTAATGATGCGAAGGTGGTTGTAAACTTCCTAAGAAAGAATATCTTTACCAGATTTGGAGTGCCAAGGGCAATCATAAGTGATGGAGGCTCTCATTTTTGCAATAAGCAGTTTGAAAATCTGTTAACAAAGTATGGTGTCAGGCATAAGGTCGCTACACCTTATCATCCACAGACAAGTGGCCAAGTGGAAGTTTCCAATAGGGAATTGAAGCGAATCCTGGAGAAGACTGTCAGTATTTCTCTAAAGGATTGGTCAAAAAGACTGGATGATGCACTGTGGGCATACCGAACTGCATACAAAACTCCGATAGGAATGTCTCCCTATCAGCTTGTGTACGGGAAAGCTTGTCATTTACCAGTGGAGCTTGAACATAGAGCCTTTTGGGCTATTAAATTCCTAAACTTTGATGCCACAGCAGCTCTTGAGAAACGAAAGTTTCAACTGTTAGAGCTTGATGAGTTTAGGAATTCAGCCTTTGAAAGCTCTAGAATTTATAAAGAAAAAGCTAAGAAGTATCATGATAGCAAACTTAAACACAAGGAGTTTGAGCCTGGTCAACAGGTATTGTTGTACAATTCCCGATTGAAACTTTTTCCAGGAAAGTTGAAATCCAGGTGGACAGGACCTTTTGTGATTAAAAAAGTCTTTCCATATGGTACTGTTGAGATATCTTCCAGGGAGGACGACAGACCCTTCAAGGTCAATGGCTCTAGGTTGAAGTTCTTCCATGGAGGACCCGTAATGAAACAAGTTGTGGCTTTGCGCCTTCATTCCATTGCAACTTAAAAGAGGTAACCGTCAGGCTCGGGACGTTAAACACGCGCTAGTTGGGAGGCAACCCAACAATTTTATCCTGTTATTTGTATCTTGTTTTCATTTTTTTGAAAAAAAAAAAAAAAAAAAAAAAAAAACCAGAGAGTCTACGCTTGAAGCGTAGACCTCCACGCTTCAAGCGTAGGAAGGAAAACTGGGACAGAAGGTCTGCGCTCCAAGCGTGGGTATCCACGCTTGCAGCGCAAGAAACTCGAAAGGGACAGTAGTCCCACGCTCCAAGCGTAGAACCCTACGCTTGCAGCGTGGGAATGGAAGATGAAGAGCCAGACACAGAATGTCTACGCTCCAAGCGTGGAACTCCACGCTTGCAGCATGGACAGGGAATAGGAATCGTCAGGGGCAGTAGGTCCACGCTTGAAGCGTGGAACCCCACGCTTCAAGCGTGGACAGGGTTTTAAACCAGCAACCCTAGTTTCCAAGCGCCGCGCCCCTTTCCTTTTTTTTTATTTATTTTTTTTCTTCCCTCTATTTTTCTCCCCACTCCCCCCTTACTCTCCCCATTTTCTTCTTTCTTTCTTCTTTTCCTCCACTCTCTCCACTTCCATTTTTCATTCTTCTTCTTCTCTCCCTTTCCTTCACCACACCACCACCGCACCACCACACCACTTCACCACACCACCACCGCACCGCCATCATCTCCACCATAGTTTTTCTTCTCCACTGTTCACGTGAGGATCAAATTTCTGCATAAGTTTCAATCAAAATGGCTGGAGACAAGGTACCCATCCATTATTTCTTTTCTTTCATTGCTTGA
>JAVKPL010004258.1:0-21509 GCA_032173675.1 Gastrolobium villosum
GAAGGGACGTCTGAGACTTTTAGGAATGGGTTGGTCTGTGTCAATGTAGGTGCTTTTTAGAACTTTCCAAGTCCTTGAGTTGATGATAGATGCCCTTACAGTCTCATCATCCGCATAAATTTTCACACCAGCTCTTGAGCAGAGCATAGTGATCAGGCAGGGGAGACAGATGGTTGTTTTTCTCATCTCCCTCTTCAAGCTGCCGTAGATAAGAGGAACTGCATCGAAAGAAATGTTCCTTATGATACAAAAAATTTGGATTTGAAGAGCCCACTTGACAGTGGCTTCATGAGTGGAGGGGGTGAGGTTGGAGTTGGCAAAAAGGGCCCAAAATCTGGCCTCGTCCCTCATGCTTCCTTTGCAGAGGGAACCTTTGGAATAGATGGGTTTTGGTGTGGCTATCGTCTCCTTCAGTTCCTTCATGAACGTGATCTGGTCTTTGTGGCCATGTATTCTTGGTACGGACAGTTGGTAATGGTGGGAAGATGAAGAACTTCTTTGACAGCAGTGGGTGAGAACGACACCTTCTTCCCTCCTCACCTTAACCTCATCAGTTGTGTCATCCTCAAGCAGTCTCCTGGCTTGATAGAGGAACTCGGCCACCAACGAAGTGTTTACTTCGCGTTCGTCAGTGGCCAAAAAAAGCCATTTGAGGCTAGCCAAGGCTTGCTTTACAAATAAGGGCAGGGGGTTTTATCCTCCATGGATATGTTCCTCTCCGGATAGAGGTGGACGATGGGTTCAGTAAGCTCAGGCTCTTAGCCATGGCTGGCTACAGGGGTGACTGTGACTGAGAGCTTAGTCATTTTTAGCACGAAGGAGGGTTAGGGCAAGAAAGCATAAATCAGGTAAGGGGTTCTGAGTTGAATGGAAGTAGTAAAATTTGAAGAGAGGAAGATTTGAGTTTAAATAGACAATGGAGGAGGATAATGGAGAGTTTTCTAGGACGTGTAGGTTGAGGAGAGGTGGTTGAATAGGTGGTGGAATGGGGATGTTACAGAACGAGTGGTCAGTAGTTACTGACCAGTTACTGATGATGAGTGGGAGGAGATGGAACAGTTTAGGTTAGAACGTGGGAGAGAAGGAAGAGAAAAAGGTCCAGTTGTCTTAATGGTTGAAGAGACGGTTGCTTTTTTAGGGCACATTTTCAAGATTTGCAATGAATTTAAATTTGAAATAGCTGCGTATCTTTTTGAGTGACTCAGCAGGGACAGGTGTCCCAGCCACTCTTATCTCCTAACCCAGGGGATGTCCCCTTTGTCTTTTCCTATTTAAACAACTATATATATATATATATATATATATATATATATATATATATATATATAGCAGAAAAAGAAAAAGAAAAAGAAAATAAGAAAATTAGTAGATAAATAACTACTCCTAGTAAAAATGCTAGACTACTAAAGGGAAAGGGAACATACTAGTATTTTATCTAGCTATATATTATATATATATATATATATATATATATATATATATATATATATATATATATATATATATATATTTGGGATTGTGTGGTCAGGGACCACCCCAAAACTACGTTCCTGGAACGGAACGTATCTTATTTGGACTTTTTGGAGTGGAACATCAGACGTTCCCTCCTTTTTGGGAGCTATGTGGTTAGGATTAACCACCCCAAAACTTTGCTCTTTGTCAGAGAGTAAGGGTTTCCACTGGGTTGCCTCCCAGTCAGCACTTAGTTTAATGTCTTTAGCTAGACATGGTACATACCTTTAATATGGATTCAGAAGTGGTTGAGGGAACTTTAGTGTCCCCTGGTAGTGATCCTGGTGTTCTTGTTTGAACACTAGCAGCAATCTGTCCCAGATGGGACTCAATGTTCCTAACCACCGCATCATTCCTGGTGACATATTCTTTGACATAGCTTTCCAGGGTGCTGATGCGTAGGTCATCTCTGTGGAACGGAACGTAATTATTCCTTCTTTGTTCAAACGTTCCACTGCTGCTTCCTTGCTGGTACCACTGCTGTTGAGTATTGAAGGGTCTGTGGTTCATGGGTGGTCTCCACTGGGGGTTATGGTTCTGATCTTCGAAAATAGTTCCTCCAGGACTTGAATTGGTATTGCTTCTTGCTTGTGGATTGTCTCTGGTGAAGTTCCTGTTGCCAAAATTTTCGGCATAACACACCAATGCAGTGGATGGGAAGTCTGTTGAGTCATGAAGGTCACCACAGGTTGAGCATGGTTTTGTTTCAGCTGCCGTGAGTTGTAAGACTTCCATCCTTGGTGCTTCTTGGTCAGCTTTCAGGTTCTTCAGTTCATTCATAAGTGAGGCCATCTGGGATTCCATGGCAGTTTGTTTATCCAGTTCTATCATGCCAGGCTTCCTTACTGGGTTCACCCTGTCTATTGGCCATTGGAGACATCTTTCAGCAGTTCCTTCTATGATTTCATACCTCGATTCAAGTGTCCCTGTAAAAAATATCCTCCTGCAGCAAAATCTAGATGAGATTGAGAAGTATGGTCAAGTCCCTTATAAAATGATTGTAATACTCCCCAATTTTTCACCCCATGGTTTGGACATTTCCTGATAACGTCCTTATATCTTTCCCATGCCTCATAGAGATTCTCTCCATAAAACATTCTAAAGTTAGAGATTTCTGCTCTAACATCATCTTGTCGAGACATGGGGAGAAACCTCTCTATGAATTTGTTAGAGAGCTCTTTCCATGTGTGGATTGATCCAGGGGTGAGAGTTTTCATCCATATTTTTGCTTTTAAGCCCAGGGAGTGAGGGAACAACCTCATTCTCATGCTTTCTTCTGTCACATTCTCAGCCTTGAAATTATCACAAATATCTTGGAATATGGTGAGGTGTGGGTAAGGATCTTCTGCAATGAGTCCATTGAAGACTCCTACTTCCCTAATCATGTGAAACATGATAGGTTTCAGTTCAAAACTGGGTGCTACAGGAGGGAGGATTACTCCCCTGTCTGGTCTGTTCCTGAATGGAGCAGCCAAAGTTCTCAAATTTTGTTCAGGAGGAACATCTTCATTGTTATTGTGATCAGCCATATTTTCAAAATCTTCTTCCCTGAGATTCCTTCTTCTTCTATGAAGAGTACGTTCTGGTTCAGGATCAAAAGGAAACTCAGGTATTTCAATGGAGTGGTTAGATTCTGTTTCTGACTCTTAACTCATAAACCATAAACACAATTTATATATACAACAGATTCAAGTGACATGAAAAATTAAAAATCAAGTATACAAAGTATGTACTAAAAATAGTGAATAAGAACAAATTCTAGTATTGCTATCCCCGGTAACGGCGCCAAAAACTTGTTAGGTGGTTTGCTGATGGTGGAAAAACATAAATTCTAGTGGGGGACGTTCCTCTGTTCTAGACAGAACAAAAATTCGTTCCTTTACTTCCAACCCAAGGGCGCAAGTGCACGCATCAATTAATAATGGGTGTATTAAGGCCCAGATTATCATTCCCACAAGGATAGAATCCTAATTATTGTCTCACACTGTTTTATAAAGAATGAAAATGAAAAGAAAAGTTAGTAAATGAACTGTTTAGCCGAACGTCCCCTATTGTCTTGACAACGTTCCTCAGTAACAGTAGGTTCAATCTGATAGCAAACAATTACTCGCTGCGTTATATATGTGATCCTTCTTGTTTAGAAGAAGATGAGATAATAATCATTGATGTTTGAGAGATATAAGATTAAATAAACTACAACTACTAAAACAGTAATAACTATAATCAAGAGACAACAGGGTGATGATGTTAAAAACGGTTTTAACAGAAGGAACAAATTTGCTGCTCCACTCTTAAATGGTTGTTTTCTCTGCTCAAGACCTAGCACTTTTTGGCTTTGTCCCAGTTTCTTATCTGCTAACTCTGATTCCTCAGCTCATGGTCTAGATGGCTCACAAGTTTCCATATTCCTATGGCTCCCTTGACTCCAACAGGTACTTAGTACAGAACCTTAAAATTGACGAGTTGGCCCCTTCTTCCTAAGGTGACCAGTAGTGTTTTTGCCATGACACTACCTTCTTCCAATGGCTAAGCAGTCTGAAATCCCTTCCTTATGGAAGTTCCTTTCTCAGTATGTGTTCAATTTCCATTGGTACACAATGAATATAGCACACTTAGCCAAAGAAATACAAAAAGCTTCTGTCAAGAGTTTCGAAAATAGTTCTTTAAGAGTTTTACAGTTTACCCATTCAACAGATAGTTCATCTCATGGCTGATATTTTAAACAGAATTATTCCAAGCTGAAGTCCCATAGACCCGAGATTCAGTTGAGAGATAACAAATAGAACGAAGAGAAAAACACTTATATTAATGTAAAAGACATTTTACAAAAGAAACAGAAAATGGAGAAGGATGGTTTGATGCTCGTGAGGAGTCTTAAGGGATGTTACAAGGAAGATCAGATGGGTTGTCACTTAACTAAAGTTACAACTTAAAACAAAACTAAGCTACTACTAATTACTACTACTTGGTGATCTCTTCCTTTTGGACTTCAAACCCTTCCAGGAGTCGATGATGTTTTTGTGTGTGGGGCGTCCTATTTATAGATGGAAGAGGAGTGGCGATTCTGTAAATCCTTTGGAGCTGGTTGCTTGAATGAGGAGACGGGACGGTGGCGGTCAGAGTATAAAAGATGTGCAGATTGCTGAGTGGGTCAGAATTTATTGATGATTAGCCGTTTTTTCCAGTTCCTCCCCTGCCTTCCTTTCTTTTTTAGCCAATGAGAACTCTTGATTCTCTGCTCTTCACGTTTCCAACTACTCAGTTGGTGCACCGCCTCTGCTTTTAGAAGACTTTAAATCCAAGTTTCCTGCAAAATGTACAAAGGCATTAATTGAGTGGAGCAGGTGCATTAAATGCGTCCCAGTCCGTTCCCCTTTTAATATATTTTAAAAGAATATGTTACCATACGTTCCCCCACTGTGCTTTTGTCACAAATGTGTAAAACAAGTGGTTTTTATGCTGAAGTTGCTCATCAGATGAGGGAACATGCAGTATTTTGCCATCAAAATAGGCTTAGATGGGAACGAATTTACGTCCCATCATATATATCCAATAACTCTACATATTTTTATATCATCTTTTGTGCCAATACACACAGATTCATTCAATATTCCTTTCATCTCTTGTTACTTTACATGGAGCATGGGTTTCTTAACGTGCCATGGGGTTTCATTTTTGGGTATATACTTTTTTCCCAATCACAAGGATGGTGGGATCAACCTATTCTACTGATTTCACTATTTATCACTGTGATCCCAAACAATTCCATAAAAAAGTGATATTGATTTGCGATCTGAATACCAGGAAGCACAAAAGACATAGGATCGAACGATCCTAACATATTGCAAGCAATTTTAACAACAGTGTAGTAGAGTATAATTTTATTTTGGCTGTGATATTAATATTTTGTAAGAGTGACTTAATATCCTATGTTGATTTAATAATTTATACTTTGATATTCCGAAATAAAGTGACTTTTTGTTGTAAGACTTACATTCTGGGTCTTCTTTATAATGTATTTGTAGAATTAGAGTTCAAAGTACATGAGCAACGTTACTCAGTTAATAATCGAGGTTTGTTACATTATTTTTTTGACATACACATTTTGGAAAAATAATTTGTAAAAAATAAGAAAATTGAAAATTTATCAAACACTTCATTCAATCTTATTGTGGACTCAGAAAGTGCACTAGTAGTACAAGTAATAAAGTGTACTAAGTACGAGATCGTTCCCACGAGGATTATAATTTCAAACACGAATTTATTAGTTTCGCTTAAGTTGGACAATCAAAATTAATTGTGAAATTCAATTTGGTTTTGATTCAGAATATTAAAACTAATTAAAACAAGAACGTTAAAAAGTTGATTACTTGACAGAAAAGAAACATAGCTAGGGTTTCAACTTCCCCATTCTCCCCTTTATGTTTTGAATTTACTCTTTCAAATTAATCGTCCTTAATATAAAGCCAATCAATTCTTTTCGTTTAATTAAGATTCAATTCCTTGACACCATAAATCTTTATAATCTTGCAAGAACCCTAGTTTCAGGATATTCCTCAAGAAAATAAGTCTTACGTTCAAGAATCATACAATTGCATAAAACTCTATGTCTATCCCTAGAATCACAAAGATTACGATGAAATTATCATGTACAAATCATACACAAATATTCCTATTGTCATGCACTTACCTCATATCAATCTACAAGATTCAAGCTCATAGAAAACATTAAGAAAAGTTAACTTCATTCAAAATAAAAAAGGAAACTTGATTCCAACCCGTCTCTGGCTTTCAAGAACATGAACTACGCGCTTCCTATGCTTCCTCTCTGCTTTAGTTCCCCAAAAGTGATCAATTATCTTGATTTCTACTTCAATGTGCGCTTTAATAGATAAAGAATATGTGCCCTAGGTGGATGATGGGACAGAAATTCGTTCCCATTTGAGCTCATTTTACTGATAAAAATCCATGTGTTTTGTTATTTGGCATTCAACTTTTGCTGTAAAAAGGCGTTCCTAAATCCTGGGAATAAAAGTACCAAAAGGGAACAAATGTTGATATCTTCAGCTGATAAAGCAGGCAAAAAGGAGAACAGTTTGACTTATTTGTACACCTGCTCCACTAACCTCCCCTCTGACTCTTTTGCAGGAAAGTCTGAATAAAAGTTTCTAAAAGCAGAAAGTGAAAGAAGAGTGCTCATTGGTCGAAAGGAAAGAAAGGCATGTGGCTTTCAGAATAAAAGGGAAAACTCAACCCTAAGCCATCTAATCAAGCAACTTGCTTCCTCTATTAGAACAGCAGTTCATCGCCTCTCCATACAATCACGGAACAACTAAAGGAAAATCACAAGATTGCCATCATCTCCTTCAGCCTATAAATAGGAGAACCCTAGACGAAGAAAGGATCGAATTCCTTAAGAAGAGATCATCTAGTCATAGTTTAAGTTTTTTGTATTTTAACTTGTATAGTTTTAGCAATAGCTAAGTGACAACAACCCTTTCCCTATTCCTCTTCATCATTTGAAACTCCTCACGAGCAATCTCCATACTTCTCCATTTTATTTCTCAGTATTGTAAACTTGTTGTTTATTAATATACGTTTGTTATTTCTCTTCTCTTCTACTCGTTATCTTAAACCTGAATCTCGGGTCTATGGGATTTTAGATTGAAATAACTATGTTTGTGTTTTCAATCATGGGCTAAGTTATTTTAGAATGGAAAAGTTGTGAAATTCTTAAAAAACTATGTTCAAAACTCTTGTACTGAGCCTTTTGTATTTCTATGATTCAAGTAATCTTAACTCTTTGGATATCAATGGAAATTTACACAAATTAAGAGAGGAACTTCCTTAAGGAAGCGATTTCAGATAGCTTAATTATAAGAGGAAAGTAAGATTGTTTCCACAATCTTACTGGTTGCCTTAGGAATAAGAAACCACCTCATTTCCTGAAGGTTCTGAACTTAGTAACTGTTGGAGTAAAGAGAGCCATAGGAATATGGAAATTTGTGAGTTATTTAGTCCATGAGCTGAGGAATCATCAGAGTTAGGAGTGAAAAGATCTGAACAAATTCTAAATGGTTAAGTCTTGAGTTGAGAGTATCGCTATTTAAGAATGAGACAGTGGATCTATTTCTTGTGTTAAAAACTATTTTTGTTAATCATTCATCTTGTTGTCTCTTAATTATTGTTATCTTTAAATTTCAGCATTTAATATCTTGTAATCATATAAACAAATCTCCCATGATCTTGTCATTCTGCTTGAAATCAAGAAGGATTTAATATATAATGACGCAAGGAGTTGTTTAGAGTCAATTTGAATCTACTACCTTAAGGGAACGTCCTTAAGGCACTATGGAACGAAAGGCCAAATAGTTCAAATACTATCTTTTCTTTTATTTCAAATTCTTTTTAGATTAGTTCAAAGTATTATTTAAAGCTACTATCCTTGTAGGAATGATAATTTGGGCAGTAATAATCCCACTTATTACTTGATGCGTGCACTTGCGCTACTGGGTTAATATCTTGAGAATGAATGTGTTTTCTCTTGATAGACTAAGTAAGGGAACGTCCTTAAGAACCTCAACACCCAACAAGTTTTTGGCGCCGTTGCAGGGGATAGTTTACACTAAATCTTTCTCTTGAAACTATTCTAATTTACATTTTATTAATATCATTATTTATTCTTTTTGTATTTAAACTGTCGTTCGTATTGTTGTATCATAGGTCAAAAAGACTATGCTTATGAATTTTTTTTTGATAACAAAGCAACAACAAGTATCAACATAGCTCAACATGAAAGCTCTCAATAAAAAGCATGGCAACAAGTTCTAAATGATACAAGAAGTCTAACAAAGTGAAACCAAGAAAATAATACTCAAATATGCAAAGTCAAAGGTCAAGTCAAAGATTTCAAGCTAAAAGGAGTACTAGAAGTCTCAAACTATGAAGATCAATAGAGACTCAAGCACTTACTGGTTATATAATACTTTAAGAGTCTTAGAACTTATTATGATTGAGTTTATTGAGTTTTTAACTTGGAAGTGCAAAAATAAAACAAAAACTCATATAGATGACATATGTTCACTTTGATCATGCATACAATGTTCACACACATCAAGAGTTGTTATGCATGTGTGAAACATAATCATACATACATTAGAAGTCACTTGAATAATTTAGAAGTCACTGGAAATCATAAAGATGCATTAAATTTCGAAAAACCAGTTGAAAACTGATTTATACATAAAAGTAATCGAATACTTTTTGCAAACTGATCGAATACTTTTATGGGCAGAAAAGTAATCGAATACTTGATGAGCAGTATCCGAATACTTTCTGGGTTTGAAAAAGTATTTGAATACTCCCCGAAAAGTAATCGAATACTTTCTGTTATTAGTGACTTAAAGTCGAAGAAATTCAAATTTTATGATGCCCAACTGCTATAAAAGACTAATAACTCATACATATAAATACATATCTTTAGGGTTCTGAACACAAGAATTAATACTGAAACACTCAGAATCAAGAAATCTCGTAATTGAACCCATATTGGTTTGCTTTAGCACATCCTTGAGAAAAATCTCAATTACTCTCTCATCTCTGAATGTTTTTCAGTTCTTTCTTTTCTGTTTAAACGAAGAGAGCTGACTCTACATCTGTTTAGCAAGAGTGAATTGTTGTAATTGTTGTAAAGACAATTGGAGTGAATCTAAAGGCTTAGGTTATGTGCGATTAAGGTGTGATCACAAACTTGTAAAATTCCAGTTGTAAAAAAGTTTCTTCAAGAACTTGTTGGAAGCTTGATGATAGTGAAAATGATCAACCTCAGTCTGGTCGTAGCTCTCAAGTGGTTAAGAGAGTGAAACAGGATAAACCCCGACGTGATTCTTCTTTACCCTATATCTTTTGATTTCTATGACTTGTTCCTATGTGTGGCAAAGGATTGGCTTGTTGTCAATGGTAGGAGCACAAGAGCACAGGAGGTAGGAGACGTTGCTGAAGGGATTTTCCACGCCTTCACTAGCTTCTTTTTCTTGAACTTAAGCTCCATGTATTTTCGCTTAAAGAAGCTTGCCTTGTCAGTTGCCTTTGATCTGCCAGCAGGATTAGTCTCACCAATGTTATGGTCTTTGTTAGCTCATTCTGTGATCTGATGGCGGTTTGCCAGGCTTTGGGTGATTGATAGGGTGGGGATCCAAATTTACCGTTCCTGCAACATCCCGTCTGCAACCGGTGTATTAACATACAAATGATATTTAAAAGCGCAGCTTGCAATAATTATTCGCGGAAGCAACACTTTTTTTCTAATTTAAATTCTCCATGCTAATCCTCATGGTGGATTAACTTTTCCTTTTAATAACAATCCTTATGTAATTGCAACACTAAAATAAAACCTGAAATACCTCATACTCATAAATAACAATTCAAAAGCATCCATAACACATGGTGCTACAATACAGATACTCAAGTCAACATATAACAGATTATTTAATAATGACATAGACAACCCTATGCTCACATCAAATAACATTATAATCCATCAAGTCTAGTCATAATAAATTCTCATCATGGCAAAATACATAATCATAATATGCATGACTCATAGCAATAATGAAATCTCGATGCTGGCCTCTTGCCTCTGTCAGTGTCCGTCTCACGAACGTCATCTACTGAAAAATGTGCCCCAAACATGGGGTGAGATTTCTAACAAAAATCTCAGTAAGACAAGGGGTCCTCAAGGAATCCTCCACCCCAAGCTCACTTACAGGTATGATATAAGTTCTAAAATAGTGCAGGAAATATGTAAAGAAGCAGGTTAATAAAAAGATAAATGGAATGGCTATACCGGGCCATTTATAGCAATAACAATGCAGTAAATAAAATGAGCATGCCATGCACTATATCAAATGAATGTGCAATGCTGTATATGTCTACGTCATGTGTGTATGCATCCTACTGGCCAGAGAATAAAATGTAGAGATTACGTACGTCTACAAACCACTATACTCTTGTACCTCACCCATGGAGTTACCATCTTGTATGTCTCCACATACTCAGGGATTACCGTCTAGGTGGAACACCCCACATACATAACATATGGCAAATGCACAATATCATAATCCAGCTCAACAACATATCTAATACTTATAACATAACAGATATAATTCCATAATCCAGCTCAACAGCAGATCCAATACTCATAACATAAATAGATATAATTCCAGAAAACATACCATGCACATAAACCAACCCCCATGGGGTTTGGTAGAACAAGCAATGGATAAAACCGAGGACCAAAGCTCACCTATATCGGTAAAGTCTTATAATATCAACTCAGTATCACTTAGTCACCAACAATTAAACAATTCAGCGAGTCATAATCTGGTTTAATGGCAAATACATCATCAATAATCATATCTTACAATTTCATGTCAAATTGAGCATGTTTTCTTTTTCGTTTAGCGTACTGCAGGCTTCTCGCAAAGCCCCCAAGCACAATTATCTTTACCATTTTTAAAACTGCAGTTGCAAATATTTATCAAATATTCTAATATTTTAATATGTTAAATTAGACATCTCAAGCTTTCCAACGACATATTTTATGTCTCAATTAGAGTTGCATAACTTCGGTTATGATTTTCGTAAAGTTCCTACAACAGACTGAATTTCCAACAATAGTGTAACAGCCCGTGTTAACCCGGATTGTTAAGATACTATCGTATTAAGCCATGCTTAATTAAAATGCGGAATAAATTTTTCTGTAATTCAATTATTTCTTCATTAACCTTAGCCAACTTGATTACTTAATCAATTTCATAAAATACTGCCTGTATGTAAATTGTAAGACAACTAACTGAAATACCTCATATATAAATATAAAGTGAGTATCTAAGTCACAGGACTACAACACATAGCCTAGACCAAAATCCTGATACTTTAATACAACAAGACATACTCAAGTCTATGTGGCATAGACAAACCCCATGCTCACCAAATAAGGCAACAATGCACAACATCAGTCTCAACAGACAATAACATAATAATAGCGGAAAACATAAACCACAGGCAATATCCAGCATCCAACATGTCAGCATATCACAGTAATATCTAACTTAACTCTGGCCTCCTGCTACCTGAGGCCTCAACATTACCTGAACCTGAAATAATCATCCCCAAGCGTGGGGTGAGATCTCTAAACAAGAAATCTCAGTAAGACAAGGGGTCCTCAAGGATCTTCCACCCCAAGTTCACTTACATATGCAATATAAGTTCTAAAAGCAGTATTTCCAATATTAGTTCCAAAAGTATGCAGTGCAACAGATATTCGTGCCATGTGTGTTTATACTATCTACTGGCCATAGAAATGTAGGAATACGTCTATACCCACATGAGTACAAGGAACACCGCTTGCACCTCACCCACAGCCTCACCTTATCGTATGTACCACATACTCAGGCTTACCGTAAAGGTGGACACCACATTGCATATCATAAAATCACATTGCATAAAATAGCTCAAAAGCATTTCCAAATATCAAAAGCATGTAACACAACATGCATAAACCACATCCCCATGGGACATGGTGGAACTACAACATCGCTAAACCGAGGACACAAAAGCTTACCTTGCAAGCAATCAATCCAAGTCAAGAGTCCAACCACTCTCAAGTCCAAACATAGCAGTATCACAATCTGTTATGGACCAATAATATATCATTAATTATGCATCACAAGCATACAACTTAAAGACTACGTCTTTCCTTTACATTTTACGTCTTAAGGCTTCCAACAAAGCCATAAGCCCTTAATCACATGATTCTGACTTAGTTCATTAATTACAGAAGTCCAACTTCCTTAATCTAGGGTCCACAAACCCTAACATCATCTCTGTATGAAAAGTACCTCACTGTCCTACGAAATCCCAGAATATCCGGATATCTTACTAACTATATCCGGATATACAATATCCGGATATCCAGATCCCCATATCTGGATATCAATATCCGGATATCAATACTTGGATATCTGTTCGACAAATATCCGGATATCTCACGACAGAATGCAGTTTCTGCATTTCGTGAATATCCACTCCAAAGATCCAACTTTTAACACTTAAATACGTTAAAGCATGCATTTTTGATCTGTTTTAGGTTCATATTCAGATTACCTTCTTTTTTGCTCATTAAACATGACAAGACATCAACTTTAACCATCAAAACTTAAGATCAAAGGTGGCAAAGCTTACCAAAGCTCAAAACAGAGCAACAATGGCTCTTGTAGCTCACAAATGGTCCCTTAAAGTTCTGACTTTGCCCCAACACGGAAATGACACCCAAGCTATGACCTTTCTTCACAAGAAAGGCTCCTTGAAGCTCCAACACTCAAGGAAGAGACTCACACCCTTTCACAAGGCAACTCAGCCCATAAACCTCCTACAAACAGAGGCACAAATTCAGAATAGTCCTCCCACACAACCCCCAAGGATCACTCTCACTCTTACCAAGTGTTTTAGTGAAGGAACCAAGAAGAAATGAGGTCCCTTGGCTCCAATGGTGAAGGAAGGAAGAGGGTGGCAAGTGGCTGCACAAGCTGCAGAATTCTCAAGTAGAGGAGCTGCACATTTAACCTAGAAACTTGTGCCATTTAGCATATATAGCCATTTAAGTCATAACGCGCAGTATTAGCCTTAATAACTACGCAAAACATTTTGATCCCAAACTCTGGAATCTTAACCTACTCATTTTTCTAAGATTTTTCATATTTTATTTTATTTTTCGGAACACATTTCCGATACGTACTTTTCCATAGCCAGTATCAGTTCTGGCATCAGATCTCATTATTTTGACTTGAAACTCATTTTATAAGTCCTACATAATATTCTAATAATTATCGTGTACTTATTATAATTTTCCGGGACACTTCATCGGTATGCATTTATACCGGGTAGCAGAACCGGTATCTGCACTTTTCTTCCGAAAAGCGACTTTCAGCATTCTTACTCACTTACTATAATTATTTAAGCCAAATAATAATTATTAAGGTCAATTATGGAATCATTTCCTAAATTATCACAATCAATTCATTAATTACCTTAATTAGCGGTGCAGGTTCTTATAAATAGGGTCTCGACTTAAAACATAAACTACGATCAATCCACAAATCCAATGGATCTGAAAATTTACAGAGCTATAGCCCTATCTGTTAGCTTCACATAAGTCCAAACCTCACTCAATTTGGAGCACTGTAGCTCACGATATCGCAATTTTACTAAACTAGGTGACTGCTGTCTCGCGAAGTATTCGATTACTGCATTTTTCCAGAAAAGTATTTGAATACTGCTCGAAAAGTATTTGAATACTGTAACACCTCGTATATACCTGGTTTGTTAACATGTCATCGTATTAAGCCATGCTTAATTAAATTGTGGAATAACTTTTTCTTTCATTCAATTATGACGTCATTATACTTAGCCAAGTTGATTACTTAATCAATTTCATAAAAACATTACCTGTATGTAAATTGCAAAGACAGCTAAATGAAATACCTCAATATAATATAAAGTGTGAGTATCTAAGTCACGGATCTACAACACATAATCCGGACAACATCCTGATACATTATTACAAATCAGGCTAAAAATAGCATAAACAAGTCAATGTGGCATGGACAATCCCCATGCTCACCAAATAAGGCAACACAGCCCAACAACAGTCTCAACAGCAACAACATAATCATAAATGAAGTTAAAAGCATAATAGCAACAGGCATATCTAGCATCCAACATGTCAGCATATAAACAGCAATATCTAACTCAGCTCCGGCCTCCCGCCGCCTGAGGTCTTAACCCCAGCATTACCTGAACCTGAAATGGTGCCCCAAACGTGGGGTGAGATCTCTAACAAGAAATTCAGTAAGACAAGGGTTCCTCAAGGATCTTCCACCCCAAGCTCACTTAAATGTGCAAATATAGGTTCCAAAGCATTTATTCAATATAAGTTCCAAAGTAGTGCGATGCAATAGATAATTATGTCATGTGTGTTATAACTATTCTACTGATCAGAGTAATGCAGGAACACGTCTATTACCCACACATAATGCAAGACGTTACTTGCACCCACTAACAGTCTCACCATCTTGTATGACGCCACATACTTAGGTTTACCGTCAAAGTGGAAACAACACATACATATTATAAGTCATTGCACATATCAGCTTAAAAGCATTTCCAAGTATAAAAGCATGTAAACACAGCACGCATATAAACCATCCCCCATGGGACATGGTGGAACCAACAATGGCAAAGCCGAGGACACGAAAGCTTACATTGCAAGCTAACTATCCAATGCCAAGAGTCCACACAGCTCAAGGTCCACACATAGCAGAATCACAATCTATTTTGGACAAACAACAAAATAAATATACATACTCTACAAGCATATTCATAAAGACAACGCCTATACTTTACATTTTACGTCTTTAGGCTTCTCATAAAGCCACAAGCCCTTAATCCCTTAGATTCTGCCTACATTAATAATTACAGAAGTTCCACTTCATCAAAATAGGGTCCACTAACCCATAACTCGGTTCTGTATGAACAGTACCTTACTGTCCCTCGAAAACCCAGAATATCTGGATATATGTCGGGGGTGTAATAGCCTGTGTTAACCCGGATTGTTAACATACTATCGTATTAAGCCACACTTAATTAAAATGCGGAATAACTTTTTCTTTAATTCAATTATGACGTCATTAACCTTAGCCAACTTGATTACTTAATCAATTTCATAAAATACTGCCTGTATGTAAATTGCAAGACAACTAACTGAATACCTCATATATCATATAATGTGAGTATCTAAAGTCACAGGACTACAACACATAGCCAGGACCGTAAATCCTGATACTTTAATACAACCTTAACTAAGAAGACAATAACAAGTCGATGTGGCATGGACAAACCCCATGCTCACCAAATAAGGCAACAATGGCCAATATCAGTCTCAACATAATAATAACTGAAAACATAAACAACAATCAATAACCAGCATCCAACATGTCAGCATAACACAGATAAGTCTAACTCAACTCTGGCCTCTTGCCACCTGAGCCCTCAACATTACCTGAACCTGAAATAAGCGTCCCCAAACGTGGGGTGAGATCTCTAAACAAGAAATCTCAGTAAGACAAGGGGTCCTCAAGGATCTTCCACCCCAAGCTCACTTACATGTGCAATATAAGTTCAAAAGCAATATTTCCAATATTAGTTCCAAAACTATGCAGTGCAACATATATTCGTGCCATGTGTATTTATACAATCTACTGGCCAGAGAAATGTAGGAATACGTCTAAACCCACATGAGTACAAGGAACACCGCTTGCACCTCACCCACAGCCTCGCCTTATCGTATGTACTACATACTCAGGCTTACCGTAAAGGTGGACACCACATGCATATCATAAAGGCACATTGCATATACAGCTCAACAGCATTTCCAAATATCAAAAGCATGTAACACAACATGCATATAACCATCTCCCCATGGGACATGGTGGAACCACAACATAGCTAAACCGAGGACACGAAAGCTTACCTTGCAAGCTAGCTATCCAAGCCAAGAGTCCAACCACTCTCAAGTCCAAACACAGCAGTATCACAATCTGTTATGGACCAATAATATATCATTAATTATGCATCACAAACATACAACTTAAAGACTACGCCTTTCCTTTACATTTTACGTCTTAAGGCTTCCAACAAAGCCATAAGCCCTTAATCACATGATTCTGACTTAGTTCATTAATTACAGAAGTTCAACTTCCTTAATCTAGGGTCCACAAACCCCCAATAGCCTACTGTTCACACAGCACAACAACTGTTCTTCGAAATCCCAGAATATCTGAATATTACAAGGGACATATCCAGATATGCAATATCCGGATATCACACTGACCATATCCGGATATACCATATCCGGATATCCAGATCCCATATCCGGATATGAATATCCGGATACCATATCCGAATATTGATATCCGGATATCTGTTCGACAAATATCCGGATATCTCACGACAGAATGCAGTTTCTGCATTTCGTGAATATCCAGTCCAAAGGGTCCAACCTAAACCGATTATAGACACTTAAACATGCATTTCTAGGTGTGTTTATCCTACCCCACCCTTAAGTTATCAACTTAGCTCAATACATGCATCAAGGTTCCATTTTTAAGCATTTAAACTTATGATCATGGTTGGTATAACTTACCAAAGTTCAAAACTCAGCAAGAAAGCCCTTGGAGCTCACCAAACAGCTCCCAAAACTCAGCCTTAACCAGGTACACGAAAATAGCACCACAAGGTTGGTTCTTTCCCCACAAAGGTCACCACTTGGACCTCAAAATGTCATGATCATGACTCACCACACTCAACTCTCCAAACCAGCCCTCAAAACTCAACCCACAATGGCTGAGTGTGCAGCAATTGTAGCCTCACACTCTTACAACCCACCTCACCAAGTGTTTGCAAGAAGAAAGTGTGAAGAACTCAAGGAAAGGAGGTGACTTGAAGGTTTTTCCCAAGCAAGATGGCAAAGGAGAAGGGTGGCAGCAAAGGAGCTCAAGCTGCAGCCCATTCACGTAGGGAAAATAGGGTTCTAGGGTTTTGTGCCCATAATAAGTGTATTTATAGCCAAAATCCACTTAAACGCGCAGTATTAACCTTAATAGCAAAGCAAAATATCTTGATCCCAAACTTTGGAATCTAAACCTACACAATTTGCTAAGATTTATCAATTTTTTTTTTTATTTTTCGGAGCACCTTTCCGGTACGCGCTTTTCCATAGCCAGTATCAGTTCTGGCATTAGATCTCATTATTTTGACTTGAAACTTGTTTTACAAGTCCTACATAATATTCTAGTAATTATCATCCACTCGTTATAATTTTTCAGGATACTTTTCTGTTACGCATTTATACAGGGTAGCAGAACCGGTATCTGCGCTTTTCTTCCGAAAAGCGACTTTCAGCATTTTTACTCACTATAATTATTTAAGCCAAATAATAATTATTAAGGTCAATTATGAAATCGTTTCCTAATTATCATAATTAATTCACTAATTACCTTAATTAGCGGTGCGGGTTCTTACAGGGGGCATATTCAGATATCAATATCCGGATATCCAGAACCCCATATCCGGATATCCATATCCGGATATCAATATCCGGATATCAATATCCGGATATTTCCAACCCAATATCCGGATATTTCACGGCAGAACTCAGATTCTGCATTTTGCGAAATACCACTTCCAATGTTCCATTTTTTACCGATTACATAAGCTTAAACATGCATTTCTAGGTGTGTTTAACATTACCTAACATTAAGTTATCATCTTACTTCATTACATGCATCAAGGTTCCATTTTTAATCACTTAAACTCATGATCAAGGTGGTAAGGCTTACCAAAGCTCTAAACAGCAAAGCAATGGCTCATAGAGCTCACCAATCAACTCCTCAAACTCAGACTTGTATAGAAAACAAAAATGCCTCCATAAAGGTTGGTTCTTGCACCCAAAGATCACTCCTTGGACCTCAAAGTGCCATGACAATGGCTCTCACCACTCAAATCCTAAACCAGCTCCCAAAACCCCACCAAACAGTGGCTGAGTGTCCAGAAAATACAGCCTCACACACTCACAACCCACCTTACCAAGTGTTTGCAAGATCAAGAGGAAGAATCAAGAGAAACAATGGGTCTTGCTTGAGTTTTCAAGAAGAACAAGGAAGGTGGAGGCTCCACACTTCAGCAAAGTCACGTAGAAAAATCTGAGCATGCCTAGGGTTTTTGGCCCAAAAGTCATATTTATAGTCATCTTAAGTGTAATCACACAGTATTAGCACTAATAGCTACGCTTATCATTTTAATCCCAAACTTTGGAATCTGAATCTACTCATTTTTCTAAGATTTATCATATTTTTATTTTATTTTTCGCAGCACCTTTCCGGTACGCGCTTTTCCATAGCCAGTATCAGTTCTTGCACCGGTTCTTCATTATTTTGACCCGAAACTTGTTTTACTAGTCCTATATATTATTCTAGGAATATTCATGCACTTATTATAATTTTTCAGGATACTTCACCGGTACGCAGTTATACCGGGTAGCAGAATCGGTATTTGCACTTTTCGTCAGAAAAGCGACTTTCAGCATTATTACTCACTTAATATAATTATTAAAGCCTCATAATAATTATTAGGGTCAATTATGGAATTATTTCCTAATTCTCGCTTTTATTTAATTAATTTCCTTAAAACAGTGCGGGTTCTTACAAATACTTCTTCGACAAAATTCAGAAAACTGAGTTTTTAATGTGTAATTGACCTCCAATGATCCCCCAAACTTGTTTAGTCATTTAATTAACATACCAACACGTTTTAAACACAATAACAACTTCAAGACTCAGCCTTTAACCTAAATCATGCTTTCTATCATGACGAACAAAGGAAATGTTGAGCTTTTTCACCTTTGAAGCTCTACACAAGAAGAACAAGATGATCCATGCCTTCAACAATGGAAAGATACGACTTTTACTCCATATGGCAGAAACAAAAATCACTCAAGATGATGTTTTTCTCTCTAAAACTCAAGATTATAGGTTATATCTATGGTATAATGATGAAAGGTTAACTATTGATGGATGTTCATGCTTGATTCTTGAAAGAATGAAGAAACCTTAGAGAGGAGAGGAATTTTCTGCCATGAGAGGAGGTGAGAGTGCAGCAATAAGGGTTTCATAAAATGCCTAGGGTTGTGTGTCACTTAACTATTTATAAGAGCACTCACTTAAACTAATAGTATTAGTTTAATTAGTTCTGCTCTTCGTTTAACTCTAAAATTTTATATTCTTAACCTAGACATTATTCTAGGAATTATCATGTTTTTACATTAATTTTTCGAGATACTTTACCGATATGCGTTTCACACATAGCCGGTATTAGTTCGGACATCACCGCTCATTATCTTTACTCCAAAATTGATATCCCTGACCTAAATATTTTTCTAAGAATATTTGTATTTTTAATATAATTTTTTGGAACACTTCACTGGTACGCATTTATACTGTGAAACCAAACCGGTATCCGCACTTTTCATCAGAAAGGAGATTTACGCTTTATTTGGCCTTCTCAATAATAATTCTAATCTTTCTATCTTTATCCAAAGTCAATTATAAAATTATTTCTTAAATTCATAATTAAATTATTTAAATTCCTAATTTAACGGTGCGGGTTCTTACAGTTCCCCACGAACGGATCACCGTGCATTATAGTATAATAATTACATAGCCAAAGCATGAGGTGTATGTATAGACAACCAACACAGAGGATTTTGAGTGTGTGTACCTCATTGACTTAACCCTTTATTTATAAATGGATTACCTGATAGGAGCATATTTCTAGGCCTCTTAGGACTATTGAGGACTCAGTTCCTGATCCAATGTTGTCGTACTAGGATTAGTATAATTAAGGAATCTTTCCTTAATTTTTCTCTTAACTGTTAGCGCTTCTTGGACCTTTTAGAATGTGAGTCTTTATATCACGTCCATAAAATTAATCAAACTTATTTTAAAATGATTACACTTATTTTTAAAAGCACTAAACATTTATTATACCATAAAAGTAGAGAGTTTAATGTTTTTTATATAATAGAAGATAAGATTATGTCCTATACATACATAAAAATGTGTGAGACTAATGTGGGGGCATATGAGGAGAAAAGAGAGAGAAAAGCATGGATTCTACACATTTTTTTGTGTCTGTAGGAGATAAAATTTATTTCATACAACATGAGAAATATTATTCCTAAAAATAAAATATATTCTTAAAGGCAACTCCAACTAACCCTAGATATTTGACGAAAAAATGTTAGGCCAAGTTGCCTAGTGCTTTGTTCTTTGCGTGTAATTTCTCAGTCATTGCGGACTACAGCAGCGTCTCAATCTCTGAGATACCATTTTGTAACGCACGAGACCTGGCTATATTTCATTTCTCCTCTCTAGACGCAATAGTTAGTAAATGTCATGTTCACCCAATTTATAAAACACGGACGGTTTTTGAATTGGTCAGGATATTGAGAGTCAGTGGATCACCGATTGAACCGGTGAGGTTCAATTGCTTAAACTGGATTTATATACAAAATAAATATAACAAAATTTTTTTGATTGATAAGCTATGTTGATGTGCACCCCTCCCTTGTGTTTTGCTGTAAATAATAATAATAACAAAACATTAATGTGATTATTAAATGATCACGGTCTAAATGAAAACGAAATCTTTGTAACAAAAATATGTTCCAATAAAGCTAATGCAGTGATCTGGTGTAATGATCTGTTGCCAAAGCCACAACCAACAATTAAGAAGAGGTCCATCATGTTGTGCTGACTAACGTTAAAAGGTTGAACTTTGTAGGTCTTCCTTTGATCTGGCCTCGTTTTATGAGTACTAGTAGATGGCAAATACCAAAAGCTATTTTACCACTGTGAAGTGAAAATGTAATAGTAGTTGTAGAATTGGTCTATTTGTAACTCCTAAGGCAACACTTCGATTCGACGAACACGTTTCTCTTAAATCTGTCCCTGCTGTGCTCTTAAATCTAATTTCAGAACAGTTTAAATTTTTTATTGATTTTTGATTTTTATATTTTGCCGTAGTTGGTGAGGGGTTGACAAAGAAACATTGATCTTGATCTTGTCCAACACTTTTGCTAAGCCTAGTAAAAATAAGTACAAATCCTAGTTTTCACCACTTTAACCCTTCCCGAATTAGAGCTGCACTAGACAAAGTAAGAAGAAAACATAGAAATTTCTTGCATTGAACAAGTTTATATATATTTCCTGCGAAGAACCAAAGAGGTGCAGAGTCAGAAATTTGGTTCCTATGTCGGGGAATTCTTCTTCTGTTGCTGTTTCTCCTCCTCCAACTAAGCATGATGAGTTCCTCAGCCGAGG